>VWZF01006093.1:109168-370712 GCA_013396755.1 Sclerurus mexicanus
AAAAAAAAAAGAAGCCCAAACACTTTTTCTAAGTTTAAAAGGAATTTATTTCTGTTTTTTTCCCACTGCCTCTTGTCCTTTCACTGCACACCACTAAAGATTCTGGCTGTGTTGTCTTTATTCCTTCTCTTTGGGTATTTACTTACATTTGTATGATCCTTCTGAGTCTTCTCTTCTACAGGCTAAATAGCATAAGCTCTCTCAGCCTCTCCTTGTACAACAGATGCTTCAGTCCCTTAGTTATAGAATCATAGACTATCCTGAGTTGGAAGGAACCCACAAGGACATCAAGTCCAACTCCTAACCTACACAGGACAACCCCCAAACACATATTCGTGTTGATATAAATGGCCTTTCACTAGACCTGTATGTTCATTTGTCCCTCTGCTGGGGAGGCCGGTGCTCAGGATGTGTCTCACAAGTGCTGGGTAGAGGGGCACAATCACCTCTGTCAATCCATTTTTGATTCTTTGCCTGAGGTAGATCATGATGCTGTTGGCCTCCTCGGGTGCAAAGGCACATTACTAGCTTATGTTCAACAAATTTACCACCCTAATTAAAGTCGAGATAAACAACATTCACTGTTGTTCTCTCTCCCATAGAACCACTAATTGTAGAAAGCTATCACGCTGCATGATTTTCACTTCATAAACCCATGTCAACTTCTTCCCTTTATGTCCTTACTATGTTTAGCAACAGTTTGCAGGATCATTTGCTCCATCACCTTCTCAGTAACTGAGGTAAGGCTGAGTAGCCTCTAAGTCCCCACATACTCTCTCATTGTTCTTAAAGGTCGGAGTGACACTTACTTTCTTCCAGGAGTGACATGTACTTTTTTCTGATCCTCAGGAACCTCTCCCAGTTTTATCCATTGGTGCATCCCAATCATATCGCATGGACTTGCATATGCCATTTGATTAAATGTTGCCTAACCTAACTCTTCTCCATGGGTAAGTCTTCCTTGCTCCAGATTTTCCCATATTCCTCTGGGGCCTGGGATTTCTGAAGGCTACGCCTACCAGTGAACAGTAAGGCAAAGGCTTTAGACACCTTGAACCTATATTCTTTGTCATCAGAACCCTATTTCATTCAGAAGTGGATCTGTTTCTCCTAATCATATCTTCACTTTGCTACAGGTAAATCAGTAGATTTCTCATTGCTCTTCACATACCTCACCAGATTTAACTCTAGATGTCTTTGTCTTTCCATCTCTGCATGCTCAGACTGTTTTTCTTTTCCTCCTATTTCACCTGTTCTCGCTTCAACCTCCTGCATGATTTCCTTTTCTGCCTGAGTTTTGTCAGGATGTTCTTGTTCACCCATGCAGGACTCCTCCAGACTGCCTTTGCTTGATTTCCTGTACATGAAGATGATCTATCCAGTTTGGAAGAGGTGATTCCCAAAAATCAAGCATCTCTCCTGGACTGCTCTTCTCTCCAGGACAGTATCACAAGGCATTTCTTCAAGCAGATCCCTGAAGAGATGAAAGTCTGCTCTCCTGAAGTCCAGGGTTGTGATCATACTATATTACATTGTGACCCTGCTCTGTACCTTGATCTTTCTGTAATGGAAACAAAATCAACTTGGAACAGAGGATAGATATATCTCCTGTTGGTTACTGCACAAGTATATGGTATCAAATTAATAATATTTTTTTTAAGTACAGTCCTTAGTGCTAACTAATGAGACTACTATACTCCTTTAATTAAGCCAAAAACCAAAACGTCCATGATAAATGACGGATGAAGGAAAAGCCTGTTATATAATTTTGCATCCTATTTACTTAAATCCCAATTAAATTTCAAAAGTAAAAACCTCAACACACAAGTAAATAAAAAAATATTGCCTTTCTTCTTAAACTACTGAGTGTATTTTTGGCACCCTGACCCTGAGAACTGTCTATAGAAGGCTGAAGGTGTTTTTTTCCTCATGTTCTTCTCTCTTGACTTTTTCCACAACTTGCAGTTTGCTCATCCTGGTAATCCAGGGTGAGTCCATATATGTGTATATATAATATACATGTTATATATCTGCCAGTTAAACTTGTTCTCTGAACTTAGGCCAAAGCAGGGGCATTTATTTGGCTTCTCTGTGTAGGTAACAATAGCTATGCCCTAAGGATGCACCAGAAGATAACAGGAAAGAGGTTTTATTTCACAATGATCAGGTTTATTTCCCTCTTGCTCAGACAAGCATGTATAAATGTACTTAAGGAAGAAGACAGAGGAAGGTTAAAAAATCCCTTTCTTACCTCTCTCTTTTTCAATGTTAAAGACATATGAAACTCAATAGGGAGTAAAAAGAAGTCTAGCTTCAGACAATGAAAAAAGCTTTGGTTAAGGTTGCTTCTTTTATATTTTCTCTTTCAAAAATCTTAGGTAAAGCTGAGGAGAGAATGACATTCCTCCCATCCCATGCCAGAAATAATCAAAAGCCAGAAGCCAGGTTGACCAGGAGTCTCAAAGCAGCTGCTCAAGGAGATTGTGAAAAAAGTCACGGAAAATCAAGAGGTTTTTCAGAGCTAGAGAAATTTGCTATCGGGATGTGAAAGAACCAAATGAATGGGAAGCAGGAGGCTAGTAATAATTAGGGAAGAAGCAGAAAACCTGGTTTTAAGCAAGAGAGAGGCCCAAGCAGGCATCAAGAGAAGGAGGGAACATTTCAATGTTATAATTCAGGATCAGAATCACGATTTCTTAGAGGTCAGGATAAATCAAATGTTCCAAATACACTGCCTACTTCAAATACAAGCTTAGAGAATATACTAGTCAAATTCAGAAATCCTTACAGTTATACAGTTCATGGATTTTCAGAGAGAAACAATTGGCTGATGGATAGCAAAAAGACGTAAAATCAAATGACATTGCTAATCCCTATTTTCAGCACAAGAGGAAACATTCTGAAAGATGAAAGGTCTGTTTCCTGCGTGTTTTGCCCATGTCTCATACCAAAGCAAATAGATACACTGTATGTATTATTAGATATTATAGTGTATCTGTAGATACGCTGTATGTATAGTCTGTAGATACACTGGCTAGATTTGTCATCTCAAGGAACTGGACTAAGTTCCAACAGAGCCCTTAACCCATCTCCCCATTAGAAAGTACAGCTATGACAATTTCTTCCTTTTTTTTTAAGTTTTCTATAGATTGATAAGAGAAATGCTTCCTAGCTCAAGTGGAAATGTGGCTGGAACAGATGACAGACAGGTTGGACTCTGAAAATAGCTTTCTTCTGGTTACTGAGAGGTGAGTCTCAGAGCACTGAGCCTGCAGGAAGACATGCATTGCAGCAGGAGTTAGACAGTGGGCATACAGGGGACAAACTTCATTGGATACCAATGGGAAATGCTATCTGACTGTAGCTGGTGAAGATGGAGAGAAGTTAAGTGTCCTGCAGACTCTTTGTACTAAGGGCTAAACTCTTGCCCAAAGTCATCAGAGAAAGGAAACAAAGATCCCCAGCTCCTGTTACTCACCAGAATTATAGCATGATCCTACAGTCTGGGAAGTAAGCTGATCCTTTCTTGCAAACTGACCATAAAATCACTGGCAGGTTCGTAGACCACTGGGTACTGTGTTTGTTTCATCTCCTTTGCACAGAACCTCCCCAGAAACCACCTCCAGGGAGCACTGCAGACTGATGTCTCAGGGGCGTGCACACCCCACTCAGGTACAGGGGGATAGGGGAAGCCCTTCTCCTGCTGTATTCCCTTGGCAGAGCTCTCCCGTGGCAGCTGCCTGCTGTCGTACTGCCGCTTACAGAAACACACCTGCGAGGGACCGAACTGCTGGAAGGTACCAGCAGAAAGACAAGTTATGTGGTGAGAGTAGGATTATTTAAGGTCATTGCAATAGGAACACGAGAAAACTGCTGAGCCTGGATGGCTAGAGAGCCTTCACAAGGCCAAGGAAGGAAGACACTGCTGCAGGCATGGCCTCGTTGACAGCTTGAAGATAAGTGCTTTGAAAAGATTATTTGGTTGCTAGAATACAGCTAGTGGTGGGACACACTCTGCTACGATTACCAGATTTTACTGGCAAATATTTTCTCGATGAGGTAGCTACATGGAGAGGGAGCAGCATCCCAGCCAAAAGCAACTGAAACGAACTGCACTTGTTTCATTTTGTTTTCATTGACTTCAATCAGCTTTGCATTCTACTGTTTTAATTTTAAAAGTGCATCTGGTCTCACAAAACATTACCAAGCTGAGCTTTTCTTCATTGAAAAATCAAGATAAGCAAGAAAATATCAGAATTATTTGTAAGAATAGCAGAATTTTATTTTAAACATAAGGGTGAGAAAACTGTTATTCCTAATAACATTGAAGTATATTTAAAAAGTTTTAGCTTGATTTGTATTATTGACATTTATACCAGCTTTAGAGAAAAAAAATAATTAAATACATGTGCAGGTTTGGGGTTGGGATAGTTAGTCTCTTCCAGAATTAGCTGTATGAGAAATGAAACAATATATACTGCATCTTAACTGGTGTTGCATTAAATTGTTTTGGTTTGTGCATTTGCAATAAATCCATAAACTCTTCAAGGAATAACTTGTTGCTTCTTTCTTTCTTTCCTTAAAAAGTAATCTGGTTTCATTTGTAGCACAAAAGTGATATGCATTCTTTTAATTTCAACTAAACTGGCAGCTGACTCTAATTTTTGTGTTTATGGGAGTAAATAAGAACACAAAATGGGCTCTTCAGTAACCCTTCATTGTAGTAAGTGCTACTCTACTTACATTGGAATACTTGTCAGAAAACCCAATTCTTAGATAAATAATATTGCACTTATAATTTAGGAGTGGATGATGTTAGAGCAGAGACCAAATGAACAAAGTGACATTCCTAATGTTCCAGCCCCAGTGCAAATGCTGTTGATTTAGTATGGCTATCACAAAAGTGATGTAAGATCCATTTCCAAAAGTGCACTCTGCTTCACATGAGGGTATTTGTGAGTCCTTGTTGATGTGATGACTTTCAGAGCGCAAGTCTCTTGCTGCTCTGCTGGGGTCTGGCTCTTCTGATTTGGGACTGTGTTCAACTCTGGTAATTTGCTTGGGGTTTTACTTTTTTTTTCTTTTTTTTTTTTTTCTCATGTGTACAAGTCAGCAGAACTTCTCCAGGACATCTCATTTTAATGAGATATTACTCATAAGAAACGTGTTTTTTTATGTATTTTGTGTAGTAGTGAAAATGTCACACACTAAATGAAAAGCATTTGACATTTTTGTATAACAGCTAAGGGAACAGTTACACAATTTTTTCCTCCTATTTCTTCTTGCTAGTTTTAGGACAATATATAAAAATATGTTATTATTTTGCTACAAGGGTTTCTTTCTGAGTTCTGTGAATGACTTAATACCCAAATGGGAAAAGTCACATAGTTCAGGCTGCAAACATTGGCACATATAGCATTTAAACATGAATCTGATGTGAAAATGCAATGATCTCTCCCATTACAGGAGTAAAAAATTATTTTTTAAGCAAAACCATTGTTCTTCTGGAGGATAATATGAAACACTTGAAATGAGTACATGGTTCCAAAACTAGTTATTCTACAATTCAAACCCATTGTCAGAATTTTAGACTAGACAACTACGTAAATTAAATCAAACTGCTGTCCCTTCTCATCTTGGCTAACTATTGAGTTAGAGCTTAGGTATATTTTTGATATTTCTATTATAGATTTCTGTTGAAAAAAAAAATCTATCTATCCATCCCAGGATGAAGTCTAACAATTTGAAGGAGGAAGCCTGCTGCTGAAGGCTGGCTGAAATTTCTGTTGTTACCCTTTTGCCTTCAAACTGATACTGGGAGAAAAAATGCTCAAATTTCTGTTATGCCCTGGTCCCTCCTTCGCATGTAAGTCCCTCCATCTCTCCCTTTCCTGTTGAGTCTTTGTAAATAGAGTGGTGATTCTGATGTTCAGGGTTAGGAAACAGCAAAAATTCTTTCAGTCTGGACCCTATTTTGAAGCTGCAGTTGTTGAGTTTGGGCAGTTTCCTTGCTCCCTACGCAGCAGCTAATACTTGGACAAATTGTTCTAGGCTCAGATTTACTATTGAAGTGAATGGAAATTTTTAATGAGGAAATGAAACTCTCTTATTTTCTTAGATTACAGTTTTAAACTCCCCAGCGAAAATATGAAAACAAATTGTTATGCAAATGAAATTAAAGGGACTGGAATATCCAGTACATTTTAAAACAGCTTTAATTGCAGATTGTTGATTACCAGCTGCATGTCTTACAAAGTCCTTTGAGCAATATTAATCTTACAAAAACTACAAAGAGTTAGGAGACAATGGGGAATATAACACTTACATACAACACTGACAGCTGTGAATAGCAGGAATTGTTAAACCTCAGTAACCAGATCATGCAGTGAGCTCCAACATCCCTAGGCTCTTTTAATTCCTTTCATGAAGCAAACATACGCCTTCTTTTTAATGCAAAGTTGTGTGAACAAGACTATCATTTCTCCACATGGTCTAATAAAAAATGACTGATTAAAGAGCTCCCAGATATACAGAATAAACTGGAACATGCAACTATACTTGACTCATTTAAAACATATACAGAATTGTTAGTTAAGTGCATGTTAGAAGGTAACTAGCTCCCAAAAGGAAAGAAATACAATTTAGAATAAGTTTTAACTAGACATGGGGGAAGACCTCTATTAGTGGTGCTTTTAATCCATGTATATTCTTTAAATATCCATTAAATAATAATAATAAAAAGGTAGAATTAAAGATGCAAAACACAACAACAGTTTTATGATTACTTATAAAATCCCCAAAACTGTTTCAGCATTTCAGTTTCCAGGGTTAAGGCTTTCAGCAGTTGGTTTGGGATCCCCCAGAGCACATTTTTGTCAATGTACTCAATAGATCTTGAAGTAGGTCTTTTTATGCCTGGATTGGTGCACCCTTGAAACCTACACTGGATGCTAAACAATATAGCACCTAAGCATGTTCTGGTTCTTCCTATGTTTCTCCGTAATGCCAATGAACTTTCACAGAGAGGCAGACACACATGAATGGGTTTCTAGACTTGTTTGTCAGATTGATGTATTCTGAGTTCAGAACACTATACAAGCGTGAAATGCACTTAGAGGCTTTTTCCCACTCACAACTTCCCAACTTTTGAATAATTAACAGTTTTGTAGGTGCCTGCCTAAATAGATTGATTAGGTTTGTACAGCTATGTGAAGCTTTCTGCAAACATAGATCTTCAGGCTTTTCTGTATTCATAATCAATGAATTAGCTACTGACACCTATTAATATTGTGATCTCAACTGGCTTAGCAGTAAATAATTAAAAGTGCTGTTCTCTTTCCTGTGTTTGCAGAACAGCAGAAGAAGGTTTTGATTTACTGTCGCTTTTCAGGCCCCAGGACTGGTGCTTGACAAAAATCATGCAAATGAAAAGTACTCTGATGATTGTGCAGTGTAATTTGCTGTTTCAGTCTTGCAGGAGCAATACAAGGGCATGTTCAATAGAAGAGTTGGTATGATCTTCAGATATTCTAAGAAATATACTGTTAAGAGGACTCACAAAAAGGATAAGAAAACTCAAGTGATTCTGTCAAGATATGGCTAAGCTGTTTCATGTTACTGATGAAAACAAATATTTGCTCTTTTACAGATTAAGGGAACTGGAGATAGAAAAATCACTAGATTTACCACAGATTTTACTAATACTGGTAATTGGTATAATTATTATATAATTCACTGCATCTGTTCAACACAGACTTTGTTAACTAGATCTCTGTGAATAATTGTTTTGCTTGGGGAAAATTCTAAGAAACGCTAAGTCCAACTGTAGGTTAATATAGAAGTTTAGTTCAAAGAATCGTCAAAAGAACTCCAGAACAACAAAGCATTTATTTAAAAAGTAAAAATAGATTACTTTTTCCTAAACACTTTCTCTTTATTTCCTGTATGAGACAAATGATTTCAAAACTGAAAAGTTAGGTTAATTGCCCAGAAAATACCCCTGGACAACAGAGGACCAGATGATGATTTCCAGGGCAATTTAGTGTATAATGTAGATGTATAATGTTCAGTTCTATATGTCTAGGGTAATCACATTGAAATGTTTAATGTAAGTTTTGTGTAAACTATGTGCAAGATCTTTACTTCCAATGAAGTAATAAAATTCCAGGCTTTGCAACAGAAACAAGTGTGAAATTGCCTTCAGTTTTTTCCGATGTGCATCATGCCAATGTATTCTTTGTGAATTACAAGTCCAAAGAGAGTTTCCTTTGTTTATGGATTTTTTTCTGTTTGTTCTGACATACGAGAGGAGTTAAGCTGTCACATTATAAGAACAGAAAAAAGCCCCACGTGATTTACAAAACAGTATGCATATAAATCACAACTCTTAAAAATTGTTATTCTATACTTCAAAGTCTGTTGAAAAACCAAATGAACTTTATAAAATATTTTTTTATGACAAATTGGGGGACATCTGTTGTAACATCTTCTAATAATAATACTTTGCATTTTTTCCAGTAGTGTCTCTAAAGATTTAAACATGTTTTGTAAATAGCTGCTTAAGTAGTTAATCCTTATGAGTAATCAGTGTATATTGCTGATGATTTTGTTACTGCACTGAAGTAATTTATTCATATTATTTTAATATTTAGACAGAATATTTTTAAGAGTGAGGTTTGTACAATTCCAGAATTGGAACATAAGTAAGAAATCAATTAATGAAGCACAAAATATAAAAATCTGAGAGAGAATAGTTTATTATAATAGTAACTATTGCTGTAATATCTGAAGACCATCCTGTCATTAAATTTAATGTTATCTTTGTTTATTTATTAATTTTCTGGTTTTTAAATAGTTTTCCCTCTAGCTTTATTTTTTTTTTTCTGTGGAAGAGGAGATACACTATGGTTATGGATAAATTCAAATGAAAAAAATAGGCAGTGTATTGAGCAGACTCTTGCAAGCCATTTCCATATTAGTTGGATCTTTTTCTCTGTGAGAAATTTTCTTAGTTTTATTTGTTTCTCTAAAAAATTATTGGTATTCTAGTTTCCTGATTTCCACTGCTCAAGGACTATGCACATAAGGTAGTTTGAGAAAAGTTGGTACATCCAATATCTAGCATGAAGTTCAAAATTATGAAAAAACCCTCTCTTACAAGAACAGAGCTGGGCATCAAATTTTGCTATCAGTAGTTGACATTGGTTTCTGGTTCCATTTCACATGAACAATTAATTAATGACTGGAAACATGGCTGCAAAGCATACTTAGTGAAGCTTCACAGTAAACAAAAAGAGCTGTTCTTTCAAAATGTCTCATTCTGCTAGGTGTTTGCTCATACATACAAAACCATTAATGTCATATTTTATTAGTTTATTCCTGAGTAAGCTAACTAGTGCTCATCTCTGTCTTCTATGATTTCATTAACTACCTAGATTTTGTTTCTTGTAATTTTTAAAAAAATCCATTATATTTTAAAAATTTTCAGCCCCCCCTTTGCTCAGCATGGAATGATTTCAGAGCTCCAGCTTGCATTTGTAAAAAAAAAGAGAAGGGTTAGGGTTTTTCTTTTTAAAGTAGTAGAGCACATGAGATTTAAGGTTATAATTTTTACTAATTTCATGATAGGTGTCTCAATACCTATGCACTTACTGAATGCTTTTCAGATGGGATTTTTCTAGGTCAATTGAACATGTATGGTCTCCTCAGTCTCAGAACACTTCTGAATCTTGTTTTCCATGTATTTGTTATACTAATGTAAAATTCCAAAGTAACTTTATTGTATCTCAACAGAATGCACAATTCTGTTCAGCTAATGGCAGAGGAAGAGAGATTCCCTTCACCTGAACCTCTTTATCTTACAAATTATCCTTAAGTACCAGATTTGCTTGCTACTAATTACAGGAGAACACTTCTATGAAGTGGGCTGCTGTTGTGCCTCTTTCAGCTAAACATGCTTTCTTCTGTTATGAATGGAAAAAAAGAAATCATAAAATCATAAAAAAATTTTACAGTTAGGCTTGGGTTTACATATTATCTACAAAACATCTTTTATGTATACACTCCTATGTACAGTATTCAACATAGGCTGAGTTTGTGACTGTCCTTCTCTGTGCTTAAATTTAGTGGTTAGAGATGTGATCTAGACAAGCCCTCAGATGGCTTCTAAGATAGGTAGATAGGCCAACTATTGGGATGACTAGCTCTGTGACGTTGTCTTTTTTTTTTTCTGTGTATATACGTATGAAGCCTTTCTTATATTCCTCCACAGTATGTGAATGAGATGAAAAATGTGAAATAAAAAGTAGCATTAAAGATCTGACATAAGTTTTCATAGACTTGGTGAGCACAATATTGCAAGTCTTTCATCCTTGATCCATCCCCAGTCTAATTAGTGAAGGTCTAGAATATTCTTCAAGCTGACAAGGCAGATTTTTTTTTTGTAGTTCAGTATTCAAATATTCCAAAAGAAAGATACTTGTTGAATATTCCTTCTTATATTGCCTTTTTACCCTGTAACTTTAATATAAAACCCTGGAAGATGCATAAGTAGTTTTTGTTCTTGTTTTTTGTTTTGGTTTTTGGTATATTTGGAAATTTCTTAGGGTTTTATAGAACTAAAGACCACCTCTATGGGAAAGGAGTTTAATTTAGAGTTCAAGAATGATATGAACCTAAAACAATAGGAATTATTCCTACAATAACAATGATAGTGCTAAAGTTGCCTTTTAAGAACCTACTTCAATAAACCAGTGCAATTTGCCTGCAAGAACTAGGTCTTCATTAAGTCAGTTTACTCTCTGGTTGTTCTGGTTTAGAGTGTTCTTTAATCATTGTAGTTCCTTATTACTTCTTAAGCATATTTAAATCCTAAAAACATTTCCAGATACAGTTACATTTTTATCCACAAAATGAAAACCAAAGTCCTTATTGACAAACAGAACTTTTCCTTACTCCCTTCAAAACATTAATATTTCTAGTCTCTGTGTTGAAAAGTCCCATAGCAGGCCCTGATTTGGAGAGCCAGAAGGAATGCTGAGGCCATCCAGCAGTTTATAAATGAATATTTGGTGTATAATAGTGCTTACTTTTATCTTGAATTTCTGGAATTTTCTATGCCTCCAATTGGAAGCACTTCAGACCCCTAGTGAACTTAACTAATACAGTTTGTAAATACAGAAAGATTGTCACCGTCTATATACAGTGAAGAGGATGATGCCGAGTGTTAAGTCATGTTGAAAATAAACTTGTGCAATGGGAACTTCTTGTATCTATTTGTAGCATTCCCCTCTATCAGGGTGAAGGGACTGATAAAATACATAGCAATCCTGTGCTTGGGGACTCTCAGCTGTTTCTTGATATAGACAATTTTATTATCAGCTCTAAAAGAGAAAAATCCTTTAATTATCCCCCTGTAAGAAGCAGCTTTTGTATGCCCCTGACCTGTTGTACATCATTTCATTACAGCAGTCATGGTTCTGTCTGTAATAACTTTGTGCTCTGAATGATTCTATCCTCCTGTAAGAACAGTATCTGCACTCCTCAGATGAAGTGCACAGCCTGTGTCAGTTCATCTTTCAGCACTCATTTTATTTTTGTATAGATGCCTTGAACTTGTCATCATTAGTGAAATAAATCCACATTCTTTGGCTCTTAACTAAAGTTTGGAGGAGGAATTTCTACTCCTGTGCCTCTGACAAACTTCTTAGCTTAGCTGCATGGTTTTGGTATTATCAATGTCTTCTGTATTCCTGATTTCTGTTTCTTCACTTCCATTTACATATTTAGTTAGTTCATACCTTCCACCTTTTTTTTAAATTTCTTTTTTTTTTATTTTTTTAAATTAATTCAATGTCTGGCAATGTCAGGATGAATCTTTCTGTTATTTGCAGTGGGCATTGCACTGGGACCTAACATTCATATGGTGTAACTAGTCTGCCATGGCGTTTTGTGTTTGTGTAGTATTCTCAGAGTATTTGACTAGTTTCTTCTAAGTCCTGCTTTTCAGATTAAAAGAGAGGCATGGATTAAACACAGATAGAGTTGAAAAGGTACTCAATAATGTTTTTCTCCTTTTAGTATGGATAAGTAATTTGTATGACTACAAACTCTATCCATGAAAGGAACTAAGAGTCTAAGGGTTACAATTCTTGTTTGCATCTGTGCATGCAGTTCTAAAGGGAGGGAAAGTGTCATGGCTCAATTTATACCCGTATAGCTAAATGTTCTTTTTCCCTATGTTATCCCCAAACCATTCTCAGATGTTGTTTGAGAGAGTGTTCTTTGGCATGAAAAAAGGTGCCAGGAGACTTTCTGGTAAATAAACTGTGTGAGGAGTTATGTGTTCTGTCGGTAACACCACCTCCTATGCAAAGAAGGTAAATTCATTAAATCATAGAATATCCTGAGTTGGAAGGGGTACACAAGGATCATTGAGTCCAACTCCTGGTCTTGCACAGGAGAGCCCTAGGAATCACTCCATTTGCCTTGTGGTAAATGAAATCCAGAACAAACATGCATCTTCATGTGAGGCACTGGAGAATTTAGATGTTCTAAAGGATGGCCAAGAAATCTTGAGTTTTGAGGAACCATTGATTTGTAGAACTCGCACAGACTTTTATCAGATTTATAGACATGTACTTTGTCCATTTAGGAACCAGACAGGGGAGTTCTCTCCTGAGACTGTACATCTGTTCTTTGACAGAACAAACAAGTCATTTATTGTAGAACAGGCAGTAGAAGTTGTGTATCCTGGCTTGTATATAATACTAAAGCAGTTGGAACTCTTGCTGGAACTTGAGAGTCTTACGATCAATACACTTTTCCAGCCTGTTAGGATTCAACTCTACAGAAATATGCCCAGGTTCTCAGGCAATGACAACATGAGTGGGTGAATAATATCACCCACTGAATCACAGAATCACACAACAATTTATGGCATTAGGGAGCCCCAAAGGTCATCCAGTCCACTCCCTTTCTCAAAGCAGTTCTACTTAGACCAGATTGCTCAGGACTGTATTCAGAATATCTCCAAGGATGGAGAAAACCTCTCTGAGTGATCTTTTTGCAATATTTAATAGAAAAACAAGTTTTCTAATATTAACCAGAATTTTCTATATTCCTAACTTGTTCTTGACTCTGTAACTGTACATTTGCAGGAATGTGTGTCCACCTTCTTCATAGTATTTAGCAACTCGTGTAGTTGCAGACAGCAGTAAGGTCTTCCCTTAACCTTCTTTTGTCTAGGCTGAACAGGGTCAGTTTTCTCAGCCTCTCCTCATATGTCTTGTTCAGCCTATTGTCTGTCTTAGTGCTCTCGCTGGGTTTGTTCCTGTGTCAGTATCCTCCTTGTACTGAGGACCCTCACAACAGACACAGCACTCCAGATGTGTTCTCACAACTGTTGGACAGTTGATGAGGACATGAACGTTAGTCTGTGTTTAGGTGTGGAGGTTCCAATATGTAGAACTTCACAAATCAGTGGGATTTTTCTTTCCTATGAAGAATGAATTTCCACAGGCTTATATCTGAGAGTTGCTGTTACTATCTGTTTTATTACCTGAGAATCAGAAGAGTAACATTGCTAGATGGCTTTAATCTGTTTTTTAATATCTCTGAGGCACACTTAGAAGGTGGTTGCCTCTGTTCTCATTTTGGAAGGTGCAGAAGTGGCTGCCTTCTTATCTGTAAAAAGATTGAAAATATAGAACATCAGCTGGAATAATGATTCTAACATTTCAAAGATTCTGGTGTATCAGAAATAGATGCACTTTAAGTATTCATGAAATAGTCTCTGAACTGCTTTAAATAATAAAAATTGACCAAATCCACTTCGAACTGTTATAAAGAAGTACATCGAGTTGTTCTGAAAGGTCAGGCTCTGTATCATACTTTAGTCTTGCTACTGATTTCTACTCTGTCACTTTGGGGGAAATTGTGTAATTGTTTTCTTATCTACTTCATAGACTTAAAGAATATTTACAGCATTTCCTGAGAGGTCTGAATCAGTCAGTCTATAAATAATACTAAAGAAATCACTTATTTACTATTTTTCCTTCAGATTTTTCAATAGTCTAAATAAAAACTGGAGATACGGCCGCTTCCAATGAACAAGAACTTCTCTATATTCCAAGATCAGTATGTATTTCATCTTTTTGTGAGTGACAGGGGCAATTCAGACAATGTTTAACTGTGTTACAATTTTATGGTGTTAGACTACTAGTGTGTAAATGAAAAAAAATAGTCACTTTTGTTCTGTGACTCAAACAATCACTGTGTATGGCTGTAGCTATTTTCTGAGTTTGCTGTGATACAGAACTGAACTGCGTGTTGACCAGTCCAGGGTCCCAGTGTTACATATGCTAGACCCTTTACATTTGTTTTTTAAATAAATCAAACAATAAAATAAAAAGAGAAGCCTTCCATGTGCCCTTCCTGTTCAGTCAGTCAGCAAATAAGGATGGGTGAACTTCTCCTTTCAGAAAGGCAGCCTTTTGAAGATGTTTGGAAAAGAAATAGGGAGGCTAAGATCAAAGGACCCCAGAACCTGTTCTGTGTAGTCAGTGAGTATTGTTCTTGCACATCTGGGTCAGTTCAGAGTGTTTTTTTAGAGGGAGAAAATCTTCTCCCTAACAGCAATGAGAGCTCTTTACATATTAAATTCTCTAGAATTTACGATGTGAGTTCATCGTTATATCGAAGTTAATTGGTAGTGACCTTAAACATACACAGTCTTAGACAAAAACTATGCTAAGCTAAGTGAAGGTCACAAGACGTAGCTATAATTTGGAGTAATAAAGATATCCAAAGGGCATGCAGAACAAATATCAGAAAAAAGGCTGTGTAAGAAACCTAAATTAGTCTGATGAAGAAAATGCGCAAGAGAGACATTCAAGCCTCCTCCTGCTATAATCTGTAGTGATGCCATGTGGCAATAATTTGATTTTTTTCGTAGCAGCTCAAATATAATTAAACTCTTTTAAAGAAACATATTTCCTTTAGTGGTTCCATCCAGCAGACTTGAATAACCCAAAATGACCCAAAGTTTTTTCCCAGTAGCACTCCACTGCCAATGAACACTAAGTCTCCTTATTACCTTCTCGCCAAAAAACCCTGACCTTTGATAGTTTTATATTTCCATGAAGGAAAGAAACAAACAGTATTATCTGCAAATCAGCACAGCAGTATGAAGCACACAAAATAAAACAAAATGGCATTTTCCTGTGAGCATTATTGAATACAAAACCTCCTTCATTTGGGACCTTCTTCACCTGCCCAGAAGGAAGACACTGTAGCATGTTCTGAAGGTCCACAGTCACTGTGCTGGGCCAACAAACAGGTCTGTCCCATGTCTGACAGCCACTGCCAAAAAACAGATCCTCCTACCCTTCTCTTGCAGTTAAACCAAGCACATCTAGCCTTTCTCCTTTATTTTGAAGAAAATTTGATTTTCCCTTGCTCGCAATGTGAAAGATCAGTTGATTCTTCGGGCAAGCAGAAAGTCTCTCTGAATAAATCATTGAACTTTGCTGAGGCTCAAGAAGCAGCTGGGTTCACTTTAGTTCATTTATTTAGGTAGCACGGACCCTGGATTTTCCAAATTGATATATTATATCCAATTATAGTACATCTATAAAGTAGATGTAAAAGAAGATAAGTCAGTGTTTCTTGCCACAGTCCCAGGTCAAATGCTTCAAGCCAGGAATTTCAGGTGAGTGTTCAAACTTCTAGCAGTGAGATTTATGGCATTGACTTTGATGGGAAATTGTGCTACCACTGCAGGATTTTTTTTCTATAGTTGATGGTTCTCCAGAAAAAGTGAAAATTTTGCAATCATAAAGAAATCAAGTTACATTTCTTACCTTTCTGCATTTGCTCCTTCATTAACTCTTCAGAGGGTATCTAATTCTCCGGTGTTGCCTTTTAGAACTATAAAGATACAAATTCCCTGTGCAAGTCTCTTATTTTGCTATTCTAGTCCCAGACCTACCTCCCACCCCCAAACTCTGCTTTTTGCAGCTCTGTGAAACATGCCTTGTCTTTTTAACCTTAAACAGCAGAGGGCAACCTGAGAATGACTATCCTAACTGTTCCTACATCTGGAGATGCTGGAAATTCAGCAGTTTAAAGGTTGCTACCAAGTATTGGTACATTAAATACATGTCAAATAATTACAGTATTCAATATTCACTGTGAAGATGCCAGTTGTTATATTTCTCAGGGAAAACTGAATTTCATTCTAGCTCAGTTGACTATGTGGTCTCAATAAAAGAGTCACACTATACTCATCAGTAGTCTGTCATTTGCAGAACAAAATTTTCAAACAGGTAGAAGAACTGTGTAAAAAGGATGCGTAAATGGCACCATAGAAAGAACCAAATCTTGCTGAAATATCCTAAAATTAAAAAAAATAAACCAGTAAAATTAATAAAATTATTATAGATTTTTATAGACATTTACTGGCCGTGGCTTATAATTCTCTGTTTACCTCTAGAGGCTTGAGTAAAAGTTCTGTATTTCTTTTTATTGTAAAGATCCTGAAATAGCATACTCAGTTTAGGGGAATTGTACAACCTTTGTCTGAACTTAAAATGTTATATTAAATTTAGTAGAAGAAGTAAGAACATAATTTGGAGACAGTGAGACACCAGAAGACATGAAATAAGAGCCCAAGAGAAAAGAAGTCATATAATACTAAATATCTTAAGTGCTTGACAGCAGTGATTGCCTTGTTGCTCATAGTCTGATCCAAATACTGCAGCAAGTTTATTTAAAAGCCATCCTTCAGAACTTGGAAATCACCTTCCTGTTGCTATATAGTATCTTATTTATATTCAGCTGTGTTTCATTGCATTTCTTTAAACAAAAGTTTGAATTTTCAAACATGTTCCAACAATATGTGCAAACAACATTTGCTGCTATTTTTTCCCTGGGGGCCCTGCATGCCTTCCTCCCAAGCTTCTCTGAAGATTCACAGGGCTCATCCCTTAATCCTACTTCTATTTTCCACTCCCATGAATCTTCTTTGCAAATACAACTCCAGTTATCAGATGATGCCAATGACTCACAGGTTTAGTCCTCAACTCCAATTTAAATTCAAATTCTTCCCCAGTGTTCTCAGTGCTACTCAATACTGGGTCAAGCTCACAATGCCCCAAACAATTCTTAATCATTCCCCTTCAGTTTTCTTTGTTATATTTGCTTGATATTATCACTGTCCTTCCTGGGCCTGATGCCTGTAAGATGGGGGATTGTGTTAACCTCAACCTTCTTTCTAGAGCTTTCTAGAGGAAGAATCATTCCTTTTCATTTAGGTGGAAACAAATCTTGAGTTTTAACTCTCATGGCTTTGGAACTTTCAATTTACATCAACTTAAGATGGTGTTGTTACACAGTACTTGGTCCCTAATCCATTTCATACGTTCTTATTGCAGAGCTTCCCCTTCTTCTGGCAACAAAGGACAAACTGCCTGTCTAATAATGCAGGGACCTTTCCTGCAATGCTTACTATCTCTTCAGTGATGCTGAGCTTCTGAATGCATATATTTTGTCAGTGTCTCCCCTCATCAACTCATCATTACATTTTTTTCAACCAAGGATTTTTATGTCATTTGCTCTAAATATTAAAAGCCACTTAGATTAATTTGTTGTGGTTAATGCTAATAAAAATCTTGAAGAAAGTTTTAAACCTTAAACTTCACATTGTAACCCTGATTTTCCCCCCAAAGCATGAGCAATAACAGAAAACTAATTTTAATCAGAACTGGCTTCTTCATAAAAATCAAGGCACTATACCCAGTTAATCTGTTCTGAGTGAGGAGTTGGTAGAACACGGGCAAGAGTTGGATGAAGCCCTTCCGTGTCTTTACCTTGCTTCAGAGGTTGAGCATTTACTGAGGGATCTGTATCTCCCAAGCATTGCCATTCAGCTTGGCTTACAAACCAAACTGAAATTCTGGGTTTCACTCTGCATCAGGATTGCCCTACATTTTAGTTCTTTACTGACTTGCATTGCCTCTCTCTGCATATTTCTGAGAACATTATAACTGTTTATGTGTAACTGTCTCTGTTCTTCTGGGAAAACATTTAAGAACGTACTAGCTTTCAACCAGTCCTAAATTATTACACGGTTATGCAACAAACAAGACAGTAAAGGGAATGAAAGAGCGATGAACTCACTAGATATGCTCTTGGAGACTAGTAAGGCTTCATGATAAGGATAATGTGAGATTATGTGAGCACATTTGGGTGACTGAAAACAGATAATCATAATTTATATTCATTATTTCACAAGACAAAAGGACAGTCTCTAGCATATGAAATCTAAATGTATTTCAGAGGTTTTGGTTTGTTTTCTTTTTTATCCAGTGGTATGAGATACTGGACAGACATCACTTTTCATAAAAGTCTACTAAATGTTTGTATTTCTTAGATGTCCTTCTTAATATAATATTGGCAAAATCTATCAACATTTTGTGAAAATATTGGCAAGGCTTCCATTGGCACAAGTGTTAAAACAATATTACTTAGACAGAAAGCAAAACTTCGTGAGGTATTAACGTGAGAGATTAAAATAACTTTTTGCTTTCATTTGTTGAAGGTGCAGTAATTATGACCACCAAGAATTTTTCCACTCACTTTAAAACTGTGTTTAAAATGAGCTATTCCAGGACTTTTTGGTGTAGAGCTACATCATGGATTTTGAATTGATATAAACCAGCAAAGCTGATGTGACCACAGCTAATCTATTGTTGTGCCACTGTGTTTATTCTTGTGGTGGCTCTGGCACTGTTGCCTGTATTCTGTACTACTGTCACCAATTTTCTGATGGGAAATTACTAGTTGGTGGGTCCAGTTGACTTTGGTACAACTTATCTAACTTCAGCCTGCCTTGCCTGCTGTCAACTGCAGACACAGGTCTTGTTTCTACACGTGTAAACCTTCTTGTGCTCAGTTTCTGAGTCGTATGTCCTAGTAGTGCCTGCCTTGAACTACCATCCACTGTGGTATGAAGAAGCACCATGCTATGTAATAGCTGTTTGCAAAATCAGTTTCTGCTCCTTCCTTTGAACCCAAACCCAAGTGTCATCAGGGATCTGGCAGGCTATCCTTTTCCCCAGAAAACACAGTTTCTCCATCTATCTTGCCTTGAATATCCGTGAAGATATTGCCTCTTGAATATCTGTACTAGCTGTAGCTCTGAGAACCATTACTGATGGTGACAGTGCCAAGCTAGTCTGAGACCAAGCCAGAGCCTAGAACTTCTCAAACTGCACAGGAATGCTTGCACTGAGGTTATGCCTTTACCTTCTAAAGCTCCGGCCTTCAGGCTTAGTATTTGTCACCCTGTGGTTACTAAACAACTGTTTTGAAATTGTCTCATTATTCTATGTGTTTTGAAAAAAACAGTCAAAGTATTTTCAGTACATGTTTTTAGTTTTACAGGCATTTAAGAGTGGAAAATTTCAAAAAGCAATGACTGCAGCCTTATGTCAGAGAGACAAAGGGTATTGTTTAAGAGAGACTTGGATGGATGATGAATTATACCTTTATTCAGAATGACCATATTTTGGCCAGTTGAAGAAAAGTTTATTTATTTTTACAGGACAGGAAAAACACAAAGATTTTTAATGAAAATCTATGTGGAGTCTTAATTCACTGGCACCTTCTTATAAATATTTAGTTTTCTAAGAATATTGCAGTATAAAAATGTAATAAAATGCAATAATAGAAACAGACTAACGCCAAAACTGGGGTTGAATAACTTTTTTCTGAAATTTTAGTAGTTTAGAATATATTAAAGATACTGTTTCCTTCTATATTTATACATTCATATAGTGAAATGCTCAAATAGTTTTTTTGCTTAGTATTTAAATATTTTCAGCGCCCAAATACAATGTGGGTGGGCATAATGCGATCTCTGATTTAATGCTTGCTACCTGAAAGTATGCCTTGCTTGCAGCTTAGGAGGCTGTGCTCCTATGGACTCAAAGGACAGTTCAGTTTTTATGCTTATTTAGTCCTACGTCCTTTATTAGCTACAGCTGTTTGTCAGTGTGTATTGTGCATCCACTTGTTGAGGTGATGCTGAGCTAACAGCACTGATTTATGGCCTTGTGTCAAACCTGGCTGCAGAGAGAGCAGTGAGCGGCCAGTGTAGAGCAATCAATACCAACTAGCCAGATGAACACAAGGCAATAAGAGTGGATGTGAACCATGGAAGTGAACCTTGTACCATCAGCTTGCAGTGTAAGAAGAGAAGTTGTCATGCTGTAGCACACCTTTACAGTGATCAAAATAAAGTTTGTAAGTAAATTTGTTTGTTCTTACTATGCCTTCTGTTTTGCAGCTTTTCTAGAGTTAAAGATTTCAGTTTGTGTACTGAATCTGGACTATGGGTTGATAGTGTGCTACAGGTACACAAGTTAAGTTTTATTTTGCCTGTTGTTTCACAACACTTTGTTTTACAGTTAATAAATGCAAGGGTCTTGCAGATGGAAGAGGCAATCATATATCACGAGACCCAAGCCTGAGAGTGTTGGAATACCTTCACATACCACACTCTTGTTGGACCCAGGTGCATGCTATACACCTTGTCTACCCCATACACACTTGTTTCTGCAGCATAAAACTCAGGTTGCTCATGGGAAAGATGATGCAATTTGCTCTGATCAGATCCTTGGTACACATGTTTAAGAATCCACAAGCACTCTGTGACTGTTGCCTGGTCTAAGCGTACCTTTCGTAACTTAAGCTAGTCACAGTCCACATACAGGTAACACCCTACCTTTACTACCTATTGGAGGAACAATAGTGCTAACCTCACGACAGTTTTCACAAAAAAATCTGAGTCCTTCACCAAGAACTCATATTCATCATATTCTGTCTGTCAACAGAAATTGTCCAATGCAGCATATCTATTCTGCATGCATGACCAACTATTTATGATATCCACTACCCATGCAGAATCTTTGATTATGTTTCATGGGATGTGTTTGGAACTGAAAAATTTATTAGATCAATGCATTGTTTGACCTTTCTTTTTTTTAAGGTCTTTGAGGTTCTACACATTTCATTGCTTCTGAGAGGTTTGCTGTGAACAAATTGACAGTAGAAAGATTCTCTAGTTAAGCCTACATACCACCACTGAAAGTGTTTTTTTGTGGTGTTCCAAACAAAATGATAATAAAAAAAGGTTAAATGCCATTGGACTAGATAAAAATGTATGCTCTGGACTCTTCTCTTACTGCCTCATAGCAGAGTAATGTCAACATGTTGCTGAATATAGTCAGAATTATGTACCAAACTGGGCAAGTGCCTGATTTGTGCATGTGCATCATCTGGCACAATGCATGTATGTTATAGACATTCCTCCAACTTAGGAAACCAGATGTATAAATCACCACTTTTCTGGAGAAAAAAACCACTGCAGATCTAACTTGCCTACCTTGGTGGCACTGTTGAAGTCTTCACACCGGCATCAGTGCATTCACTTGCAGGAAAATGTGGATGCTGAAAACCTTAACCACATCAATGGAACCATCTTCTGCTTCCCCACTTGCCTGAAACAGTGGGGAACTTTTCTGATGATTTCAGTGTATTGAAACAGAACTGCAAACAGAACTGTTTCAATTTAGTAAAACAGCTTTAACTAGAAACCAGATCTGAGATCTCTGCATATGAAACACAGTAAAACCATAAGGCACTTAAGTCAGAGTGTGATTAAATCCTATTAGAAAGAAAATCATATTGATTTCATTGTCTCTGAACAAGGTCTTTCTATCCAATCATTTTCATAGTCTATGTACTGTGAAATCTTGGAAGAATAGAAGCAATTTAAGTACCAATGTTCTTACTAATCAGCTCCAGATGATGGTGATGATGAAGTTTCTGCCAATCTATTTATTTATTTATTTATTTACTTACTTACTTACTTTTAGCTGGCTGAATTTTTTGCATTGCACTTTGAGATAAAAGCTGTAAACTTCCCACTGTACATAATAAGGGCATAATTTCAGGTTGAAGTGGCACAGCGGGCTCTGCACTGGTCTTTGATGTCTGGAGAGTTGAACTCACTTTTGCCTTTGATCTCAAGTGAAAATAAGCTTGGTGAGTCTTGTTTCAGCCTCTTCTCTACAGCCTAAGTGCTCCCACAGTTCAGCACAATTGGCATTCTCTGTGTAAGAGAGGCCCTAGGCATGGGGTGTTGTGGGGTCAGTGCTGACATTTGCTGGCAATGCTGAATGAGGGTGCTTGCATAACAGCTTGCGTGATGCCTGGTTTATATTTAGTGCTGCAGTACAAAATACATTTACATTGTTAATATAAAATAATACAGTTCCAAAGCAGCTTGCAGATAGACATCTTAGTTCATCCATATAAAATATTTTATTAAATTATCTTATTTAAAAGACTTCTTTCTCTTCACTTGACATGCAGATTTTTAATCACACACTTGAAATCTCTCCATCATATGGTCCATCTAACAGTAACCCTCTGATAAATCCCTCAAAGCCTGCCAAGACCACACACACTCCATAGTTCTACCTAAGAACAAATGCAGTGAATAATGATTAATTCTGAATATTCAGTCATTTTTTTATCTTTGCTTTTACCTAATCTTTTTTCCAATAAATTCTTCACAGGTCCTGCTCTGTCACAGCCCAGTTTCTAAAACTAGGTATTCTTCATCTAGTCACTGTACCACTGTACCACTGTACCATCTGGTCATATGTACCACTATGTGGTACATATCCAAGCAATATCTCCCAAGAGTTAGGAATGAAGACTCTTGTGTTATTGTGCATTGGTATAACAGCACCTGACATAATTTGACGCTCTCTTTAGGAGCTATTGTGGTACATAATATACAAATAAATATTGACAAATTAAATACATAAGTGCAATACAGCACAGTTAGAAAGTAGTGATACCTTGAGACTCTCATTGTAGAGCTTACTTGGCAATGCAGAAATTTAAATACAGAGAGGAGTTTTGTGCATGCATATTTCACAGTTCACTCTGCTATTCACTGTGATCCAAAAGAATTTAAGAAAATGAAAGTAAAAAAGCAATAATGAAGACCTGCACCCCCTTATTTATTGTTTAACAGGCCAAAATCAGTCCTGACTTCAAATTGTGGTTGGTCTGTATGACCACATAAGTCCTTGTGTCACTGTTGCCTTCGTAATCACTGTTATTGCTCAGAAAAATGTGGAATACTTCATCAAGCGATATGAAATGAAGTCATTAACCACAGCTCCAAACTGTGCCTCCTCCAATGAACTGCTGAGCTTCTTTTTATTTCTTCTTTTAATTATTATTATTTTATTTTTAAGTGAGTAAGTAGATAAAAGGGAGGAATTTCCAGGAAAAAACCCTGAAGTTCATCTTCCCGAGCAACCTGACTGAGGAAGCCATACTCATTTCCTGAAGAAAAATATATGCAAACATACACCTTTTACACTTACTAATGTATACATAACTTTCAACCAAAAAGTTATTTATATTCATAAAAGTTTTTTTTAATTAATCATAAAACCAGGTATCATGTTAATTTTGTAACACGATTAGAGCAATGTAAATATTTAAGTAATTTAATTAAATCTATTAAACCTTTCCACATCATGTAACTAGCTATTAGCAGTTAATTATAAAATACTGTTTTTATGATGTTGTTAAAACTAATTTCAAGGAGTTATTCTTGTAGAACAGGGAAGGCATCCATCCAGATTGAAAAGTTAATCAACTGTTTGGCTTATTTTATGACAGGTTTGGTAGTCCTTTTAGAAATACAGGCAGTCTTTCTCTGAATATCTAGGAAAGGAAATGTGTCAACAAATACTTGCCAAACCAATGCTTGGACTCCAGATAACTGTTTACACTTCAAATGAGTTTAAACTCTTACCATGTTTGCTGTGTAGACGTGCCTGAAGTCTGCACACATTGTGGTTGACATGGAGTTTCTGGATCTTGCTATTTTTTTCTTTCTGAGCGACTAAAGCTTCACTTGTCCACATAGAAGAGTGTGAGAGAGTTTGATAGATCCTTTGACTCTCTCAAGGGCTTTATAAATCCCAGTGTGAGCACCAGAAAGCATGGCTGAGCCTTCTCTTCCCCTCAGCGTTTGGGATGTGCAACAGATCTGCTGGACCTGAACTGTCACATCCCTTCAGTTCTGCTCAGGACATCAGGTGGCTGGACTATCACAAAGGGGTGACTAGCCCATGGAAAGATGTAAGGTGTTACTGGTGGATATGGGTAAATGCAGGAAAGTTTTATCCATCATGCCAAGTCATACACAAAACAGCTGTTTCAGTATGCAGAAGCTGTGCTAACATCACACCATATTTTGAAGCTAAAAAGCTCCAGTCAGAAGACTGACATATTTGTTTGTTGCACTATCAGATCTATAGATCTATTCAGCTTCTAAATGAGAGATGCCCCAAACTGAACAAGTTTGGGTTTTGTTTTTCTTGGTTGGTTGGTTGGTTTTTTGTTGTTGTTGTTTGGTTTGGTTTCACTTTTGTTTGTTTATTTGTTTGTTTGTTTTTTACTATATTTGTGAATTTGGCTGACTTTGAAATTTACCTGAATGTCTTGTGTCTCAGGGTTTTTAGCTGTGGGACATCCCATCATGTTGGTGAGCGTTGATACTTTTAGACTGTCTGAATTCAGCAAGGGGGACTATGGTGCCAGGGAAGAAAAGACTGGGAAACAAAGGAGAACCTGTCAGCCTGCTGGAAGGAGACTCTGCTAATCCTCTTTGGGGATATCCATGCTGCTTTTTAAATAACTTGTTTGCAGTAAGAGTGATTTTGTTAAAGATAATATATAAAGCAATTTCTCATAAGCAGTGAGTCCAGTGAGACACAGAGACATGGGAACTAGCCAAATAAGCATTAAGGAATGAGCACTAGCTAGACAAAGCTAAGAGATAATGCAGGGGACAGATGACCTGGTAGCTTTAGTGTTGATATAAACTGGCAAGAATCACTTCCCTGCTCTGTCAAAAATTTCCTGTGTGACCACATGCAAACTGCCGAAGCCAGGTATTACAAGGAGATTATGGTTTACAGCTTAACCTTAGGCAAACACATTCTGTCTGCGAATTTCACAAGAAATTAGGTACCTAATTAGGAGCAGTTGTCTAAATACCTTTGTGAACATTGCCTCCAGCACACTTGAGCTCTACTGCTGAATGCACTTCTACTCTTCTCAAAGGTATTGTAGGAATGAAGGCCTTAAACAGCAGGCTGGCTGGAAAACATGTTTTGGGCATATCTATCTCAAGATGAAACTATGTACTAGATGTGCTTATTTTTCTCTGTGTACTATAATGGCAGTTTGCAGATGTCACACTTCCATGTGTATGGAACATATGCGGATGTTAGGGCACATAAATCCTGTTTTATGGGGTTAAATAACTCCTAGAGGTTAGTATTATGAAATTACTTTCCAAAAATGAGTAGTGAATAAAACATCTTAGCATATACCCACTGAAATTATCTCTGTGGAGATAGACATAGCTCACAGAAGTCACACAGAAGCTTGTAGAACATCTATATTTTAATAGGATTTCATCCTCCCTTTTTGTTCCTTGACCTTTAACCCTGAGCAAATGCAATTATTTCTGGAGAATCCTACCTGTCTTTTTCTCTTTTTCCGTCATCATAAATTGTATCGTTTTCAATGACTCTCCTTGTGAGCAGTGGGTGGCAAAATGCGTGAGCTGCAGTCTCAATCCAAGTTCTTTGCCCCATTCTTTTGTTAGCTTCTTGTGTGGAATTCATCTTCATTTCTATGTGTTATGCACTAACTTAAAATAAAATACATGCGGTTCACTTCATGATGAGCCTGACAAGCCATATTAAGATGGGAGTGAGTGGCTGTGCTAAGGCTGTTATTAGAACATTTGTGTTGCCAGAGTATAATCTCATTCGAGTTTAATACTCAGCAGACCCATCTCTGACAGACCTACTCTCACTAGTGTTTTAGGCTGGTTTGTACAGTCGTCCTCATCATCAGGCAGGATCATACTTCATTGAGACAAATGTACATAAAGCTTTCAGGAAAAAAATAAATCACTCATTATCTATGAAATGGATGTGAAAAGCCAGAGCATAGGAGTAAATATTACTTAAAATAAAACAATATTTTAAAATATTTTTTTGTGAATCTACATGTTTTTAAGTTACCCAGTGGGCATACACTTGTCCATTAGTCATGGGTAGTTGCACTCTGAGAGGCACATATGTAGGTTTTGTGTGTGCATCTATATGAAGAATGGAAGATTACATTTGCACACTTAGAGTTTCCTGCTTTAATGGTCTCTTACTAATTCTTAGAAGAGTGAACTCCTAGTTAGCTGATTGTCAGCCTTGTAAATTTGGCCTAGGCTTTGGTAATGAAAGTAAGCTTTGCCTAGTCCACGTTATCAGGTGCATTTCAGATTGTCAATAATTCCTTGGAGTTGCATCAAATACAGAAGATCTGCTAACAGCTCTTGCACTATAACTGCCTACACCTCCAGGGCTTATAGACTTATGTCTGCTAAAAATAAGTTTATTTAAAAGCCTAATTCAGAAAGAGAAAAGATTTGATAAAAAACTATGACACTGATTAAGTCCAAACCACAGTATGATTCTAAATGAACAATTCTGAAATTTGGGCTCAAAATCCTAGAGCCTCAAGGTGTTTTGACTATCCCAAGAATGGCTTATCTTTCATTATCCTGTTCTGAATATTACAGTATAATAAATATTTAGATTTGGATATCAAAGCCATTGCTAAGGTACATTTGTGCTAATGTTTGGAATGTGTTAAATTTGTCTCATTCATATAATTTATAATGTCATTTGAGACAGTCAGTTGACCATTCTCTGCTTATTCTAAGAAATTAGCAGCTACTGCAACATCTTGAATTTTCACATTCTCACATATAAGACTGAGCATAGATTCAGTCAACTGCTAAAAGATTTTGGAGAGCAGTAAAAGTGAAGAAAAAAAAGGCATGGAAAAGCAAGGGTAAAGACTGAACTAGCTGAAGCAAAAAGTACAAAGAAACGCACATTAGAAAAGTAACACAAAACCCAGTAATCATCCAGTTTTTCAACATTTTATAACCACAGTGCAGCATAAATTTCAGGTAAGTTTTAACTAACATTAAGGTACTCTACAAATCAACTTGGTCCCTTAGCATTAGGGGAAAAAGTAAAGTATCTGCATCCTAATTCCTAGTTATTTTTAGCCATGTTTCTGTTTTCTTTTTAAGAAGTAAGACCTTCTGCTGCTAGACAGAAAAAGAAAGAAATGTACCTTATACTAAGAATCAGGACACACTGACCAAAAATTCTATGAGGTATAAGCAGTTATGAGAGCATTTATTATGGTTTCTTTTCCCTTGTAAACCTTTGTGGTCAGAAAGGATCTTTGTAGGAACCAGAGGAATTTTACAAAAAACAGACTCTTCTATTTCCCTGGTGTCCCACTCTTCAACATGCCAAGAGGTTTTAAAAACATGTAGATATTCTTTGCTTAAAATAACGCTGTTTATTACACCCTGACAAAAATGTGTCAACTATTTTATCCTCTAAAAAGATTAGTGAAATCTGTAAGTTAGAATCAGTAGAGAAATGTGTAGCAACTTGCTTAAATGAAAAACAGTGTAGTTTTTCTTTTATTTTCTTCTCCCCGTCCACTTTCTTTCTCCCTCTTTCTTTCTGAAGGGTATTCTGGCACATAAGCTTTACTAAGCTTTAATCTCTATATTAGCAGAAGTAAGACACAGTTACTCAAAAGTGTCCTTCTACTGAATATTCTAGTGATATATATGCTATCAGTGTATTTTGGATAATGATCTAAACCATACCATAGCTGGAAACCTTCAGATCCTGAACACCTGGTACAGTGCAGTAATATCATATACACATATATACAAAATATGTGTACACACACACTTGCACACATATATATATATATATATATATAGGCATATATTGTCATATATTTATACACACTGAAATGAGGACCAAGGCTCATACATTCTATGGGGTCTTTGTACAGATCATAAATCAACTTATTATGAGGCTTTCTGCTTCAATGTTATGAAATGGAGCCAAAAGATTTTTAACATAATATGATGTGACTTAAGCCAAACATGAAAAAGCATAAAAAGAATGTTCAGCTGTGAGAGAATTCATGAGGACCAAACAAGAAATGCTTTCATAAATCTGCTTGCATATGTTAGGATGAAGGCAACAAATTAAAGGTCTGTTCAAGTGTAAGAAGGCAATTTTTTGCACATGTAAACATGGCATAGCTTCATTGTTAAATGATGTTATTAAAGGGAAGAAGTAAACAGCACCAAAAATAAACAAATGCCAGAGATGATGAATACAATCACAGTGGGCTAGGAACACCGTGGAATAGCGCATGCCTGCTGGCCTCTATCATGAAGTGAATAGTGCTTGCTTCAGTCGGCTGAAGGAAGCTGAAGGAAGTTTGTGAAAGCTCTGCAACAAGCAGAGGGAGATGAAGAGCAGTGGCAGTGAGGTGCCAAGTGTGAGCATAACAAGCCGCCCGCTCCTGCAATAGCAAAACCATTCACCTCAAAGCAGGGGCCACTATAGATAAGGACTTAAAACCTTCAATGAAAAAAGGGACATGTTTAAAGAACTGATTTCCTCAAGTCTGACAATAAGTCAAGTGGTAGAATCCGGAGCTCCTTACACTAAATTTACATTTATACTCCTCAAAAATAATATAGAAAACACCTGGAAACTTACATTCAAAGTGATTCCAAAATAGGTTATTCAATGTCAAATAACACATTATGTCTGAAGTTGGGCATGTAAAAACAGCTCCTAAAGTTCTTTCCCTCTTTGCATTTATTCACCTTTAAATACAGGTAATATTTTCACCAACTTTCAGAGAAAAGTTTCTAATATGTAGAAAGCAGATTAAAGTACACTTTCAGTAAGAGCAGTAGATAGAAAATATTCTCTGAAATGCTGAAAAATTCTTGACAAATAATCTGAACATGGCAGGGGCAAATAGTTGTAGAACCTTTTCCAGAAATGCTTTTTCATTATGTGAAATACAAGAAGTTGCTGAAACCTATTTATTAATTTATTTATTTAGTTGAAGAGTTTATAACTTGAAAGAAAACGTAAACAGTAATAAAAAATAACAAGTCTTAGAGACAACAGTGAGTGGAAGATCATGGTCTTTACATCAGTGCCCTCTCTTGTCTTTTGAATATCAACATCCACTCTGAAACTCTCCATAAGATGCAGAAGAATCTTTCTGCTTCTTTCTTACCTCTTGCAGTAAGTACAGCCTGTTTGTCACAGTGCAGATGGAAGAGGAAAAGTAGCAGGAGCGGGGTACATACCTGTGTGCTGGAACCCGTCAGAGCCACCATTGCTTTAGGCCATCCTGGCTACCAGGCTGCTGTTTCAAGCCATAATGGAGAATTTTGGAAGTGCTCTTAGAGGAAGACATCTTACTGACAAAATAGTGGTAATGAAGAATAGTAATAGTAAAAAAGGGCAATGACTTTAAAGGGAAATGGGGTAAATTTGGTTTGGATATTATGAGAAATTCTTTACTGTGGAGGTGAGGCAGAGAAGGAGGTTGTCCAGAGAGGCTGAGGATGTCACATCCCTGGAAGTGTTCAGGGCCATGTTGGATGGAGCTTTGAGCAACCTGGTCCGATGGAAGATGTCCCTACCCATGGCAAGGGAGTTGGAACTAGATGATTTTTAAGGTCCCTTGCAACCCAAACCATTCTATGATTCTATGATAAGAATAGGGACAGCAACTTACATGAAAGCTTTTAAGAGTACATTAAAGGTTAGGTCCAAAAATAGGTTGTTATAACAACTAGAATTTTGAGAATGTTTGATTGACTTGAATTTTGTAGATTATATTTTGCTTATTAGACTTTTAATGTTTACTTTAGGCTAAAAAAAGCATTAAATAGATTGTCATTGTTTAGTGATTGAGAGTCTACTGATTGCAATAAATTAAAACCACTGGTTTTAGGATAAACATACATAGCTTCCCTCATTTATGGATGGAAGACTAAGACACAACATTTTAAAATGGCTTAACTCACAGTCTAAGGAGTAGGTGCAGAATTATTTCTAAGCAACTGGTTTAGAAGGCAGATAGTGTCTTTTTGTATGTGTGCTTATGTTAAAGTCCTTTCAGCTTATTTTCTCAGTTCTCAAAGTAGTGTGCAGAGAAAAATTAAAAGATAGTTCTGTAAAAAGACAAAAGAGCATTCATGAGTTTTTATGTTTCAAGGCAGTATCTGTAATGGATGCTGACAGATTTTTATGGGGTTGTGTGCAATAGGAACAGGATTCATTTACAAATTAAGAAGGCATTGTGATGGATTTAGCCAACATTTCTGCAAGTCTTAGTCTTTCCAGTGTTCTACGTTTAGGTGTGGTAATATAGATATTTAAAAAATCATATTTACCACAGCAAATGAGAGAACAAATAATCTGCACTGTGTCCCTTCTGGCTCTAGAACAGAAGTTTTAGAAATGAGTAAAAATACACTCCCTGTCTCCTCTGCTTCCGTGTTCAACACTCCTATCTACATTCTCACACATGTTATCAATCACTCCACATCCATCTTAATAGAGTCAAACTTCACTCTCTTGCCTTTCAGCACCATGCATACTCTACATATTCGTGTAGGTCATCAACTTTCCTAACCATCTTGCAACTTAAACCTTCAGCTGAAATCCACTTAATTGAACAATGGCCCTAACAACCAAAACCAGACACAATTTCTTAAAATCTTTCTCTTTTTAGTAGAAAACAGTGAACAATATCAGGGTAGCACAATTTTTTTGTAATGATCTGTAGATATGATGCCTTCCCATGTCCAGAGGAGCTTTTTAATGGTAGTTTTCTTGCCCCCTTCTTCAATATATCTGAACAGATTTAAATATAACATTTTGCCTGAAATATTTCAGAAACCTAAGGTCTCTTGTATAAACTGCTATTCTTTCCATTGCATTGTTCACATCATGCCATTACAAGCAACAGTGACAGATGCCATGCTTGAAAGGCAAACATTTTTAAAAAGAGATTTGAGAGAGACAAAACAATTGAAAATATACTTTTTTTTGTTTGTTTTTAATTGTGAGTTACCATCAGAATATCCCCATGATCCTGCAAACCCTCCACTGTTTAGGCTACAAGAGGAAATGCATCTTCTGGAGAACCTTTTTTCAGTATTATTCTTTGGATGAACTATCCCAGACAGACTTGCCTTTGGATCAGCGAATGCCCCTTTAAACAAATGCTATCAGATGTATGATGTGCAGGCACCAGCTTGATCCCAAGATTTTACTTGCTGAAATCCCAAGATTCTACTTGCCTTGAAAATAAAACCTAAGATTCAGAACAAACTCTTGGCTTTATAAATGCAGCAGTTGTTTGTCGCACCTTTCATAGGCTGTTTGGGCCACCCAGATGAAACAGTCACAAATCAAACTGGAACTCCCATCATGCTGTTAAACACTCCCCAAAGATAAGAGCAACAGGCCTGTAACATCGATTATCTCACCAGTAAGAGACAGCAATGGAGTTTCACAGTATCTTGTTCTTCTGACAGTTTGTGTTAAAATAAAACAGATTACAGGACAAAGAAGTTCAAATGTTAAATAGTCAAATCTGTGTGGCTGTTATCCATAAAACCAGAAGTGTACCTGTGACCATAGAAAACTCAAACTGAACTGAATCTAAGACTGATTAATGGCATAACAAATGCATTTAGCTTTGGTGATGGGCTTCTGCTTCAATAGCAGGGAAAACCACTGAACTGTTTTGGGAGAGACTTGGGCTACACATGAATTTGTTTTGCGTTCCAGTGACTGCTTTTGGAAAAAGGAAAATACCTCTCCTCTTTTGCTTGAGTTAGAAGTACTTCTCCCAACCCTTTTCTTTGAAATGTTGTTAGTTAAATCAATCAATTTAATTTACTTAAGAGCCAAGAGGCATGTCAAGAAAACAGCTTAAATGGGCAGGCAAACTAGCACAACTTGCTCATCCTTTCATTAGGTCAAGGATGTACTTCTTGAGTCTCTAATACACCTGAAAAATCCTTCCTGCATCACCTCCAAAAAGAATCCCCTTAACCCTTATCCCTGCCATCTATCTGCTTCTCTGGCTGTGCATTACAAACAATATTCCAGAACTCAGTAGGAGTCTCAGCTGGGGGTCTAAACTGCAGTCCTCTTAACTTAGGTTTCTCAGATCAATGGGCTGGACATCAGCAAAGGTTTCATAAGACTGCTGTGAACAATTCACTATCCTTCAGCTTTATTTAAAAGCATTTCATGACAGAAAGTACACCAAAGTGAAGGAATTCTCTATGGGTCTGCCTTTTCTGGTTTTTTTGCATTATGTATACTTCATACGTGACATATGTGCTGAGAACTGACATATTCATTGTGTTGGTAGTAATAGACCACATTGTTATCGTAGAACATGATGAACAAATTTCAGATCATTTGACAATTATATATCTAAACCATTTCTAAATGCTTTGTGTATGCATTTATACATACAGTGGTGTCAATGATTTATTTTATTTCCTGTGAAAATCAGCCAATAAAATGGTATGTATTGATACCTTTTTACTATGTTTTATGTCTTTATTTCAGTACCAACATTGCTATCCAGTAGTAACAGAAGTAACCAACAGTAACCAACCTGTAGTGTACAGTATGAATAGCAATAGCTAATACTGAGTATTAAAGAAGTAATAAATTTACCAGTGTTGCAAGGGTAATAGTTACAGGGCGAACAATTTCCTTTCTGCTTTTTTTTTCAGATGAGCATAAACTCATGACGAAGAAAGGCTAGAAAATCAATATTGTTTGTTCTATTTTAGCTTTCCTTTAATAAAAAACAGTCCAAACAAATGAAGCAGAAGCAATTTCTAGCTTTTATCACTAGTATTTTTGATGTGCCTAAGGTTCAGAAAACAAAAAGCAAATAAAAAGAAACAAGACATTGTCATGGGGAAGGATTCTCGACTTGGAATTTTCTGAATTTTCAACATTGCTAGTGGTTCTTCAAAATAGTAATTGACACAAAAACACTCATTGTAACTGCAATTTGAAGAATTTATTGGATGTGACCTAATGCCTAAATTGCAAGGTTCTGCAATACCTGGAATAGTTTACTTCCTCCGTCTTCAGTTTAGCAGGGTGAAAGCTCCTTTGCATGATAATTTCATATAATGAGTTCATCTATTAATAAAATAATAACAATTATGCCAAGTGGAATGTGACATTTCTTAGAAACTTAATTCGTTCTTCACATTTTCTTCATTAACATTTGAAAGATTTTAATCTCAAAGAACTATTTCTACCAGTTGTGACTGTGGCTTTAAGTGACAACTTCAGCTGGCCTGTGCCTTCATTCATTCAGTCTTTCTAACTGTTGTGTTTTCCCCTTTCACTCCTGTGTAGCACTAGTAACGTTTCTTTTAAAAGAAGACAACTTGACACTGCAGATCTGGCTAGAAGCCTGCTGCACAGCCTTTCTATGCATTTGTTCTCACTTGTCAGAGTGATTTTTGCTATCCGCAGTCAAAGTCTCTGTAATCTACGTGGTCTCCCATGTCGCAGGTTGGTATTCCCAGGCGTGATTATAAGAATCATAAAGAACAACCTTCCCTAGTTTTTTATTAAATAATATGATAGCAGTGCAATCCCATTTCTTTTTTTTTCCTTNCACTAGACAGCCGTGTGGCTCTCCACTTTCGATGTGATTTTGAAGGCAGGCTCTGGAAAGTTGATAACATGTTTCACGACCTTTGTGTCTGGAAGCAGTTTCCCTTGATTGAAGTCATACAAGTTCAGCTAAACTGGAGTGTGTTGTAAATATTTATCTGGCAGTCTGACATATAAAGTTGTTCTGAAATTACAAAGTACATTCCTGTCTTTCATGTATTATTGCCCCTTTTTTCAATACACTTGTGAGTGATATTATTTAGAGAACCTTCTATAAGTGACTTATCATTGCTTGTTAAAGTTCTCACATCTATTGTATGGTCATTTTTTTAGGATGGTAGCTCTTGAGTTGTATTACTTCACTATCTTTTAAAACATAAATGTGTGATTATTCCAGAAGTGCAACAAGAATTTATGCAGTGAGGTAAGCATGGTTGGTGCATTTAATTTTAAAATCTGGTTTTATGGCACTTATTTCCATGTAGGTATCCAGATGTTTTCTATCGCTGGCAAATGTACGGTGATGACAACTTTCTAATCATTAGGTCATTTGTCATTACCTATCAAATAATTGCATATAAAGTAATGCTTCTGGGTAGAAATTCTTTCCCAGAAAAAAAAAAAGAATTAATTCAACTCCAACTTCTGTATTTCCTTGGTTTTTTCCTGCTTTTGTTCTAAAGCAAATTTTGTGCTTTAAAAGGTTCTACAACTAAAATATACATTTTCTTCTTACAGAGCTATAGGACGGGTTCAATAATGTTAGGATGAATAGCATTAGGAGGGACAGTGCACTGCTGCTTAGCTCTCATTTAGAGTCCTTTCAAGTCCAAACATAGTTTTGTTGCTAAGCATATCTTGCAAGGCTTCTCAGTGGGCTTACATGTGAGCTGTTTCTCTGAGTTTGTGAATAGTTTTTATGGAAATAGGCAGGAAGGAAACTGAGGTGACAAATCAGCTATTTTCAGCAAACATTTCTAATTTGTACCTGTTTCAATTGAAACAACCAGTGATAGGTTGAAACAGCTGCAGAACAGCTTCCCTAATGCTTTGTTCTCCCAGGCCAGAAGCCATTACAGTCCCTCAAATCCTCATTCCAAAAGCTTTGTCACTGAGAGATATCAGGATGCAGTTACTGACTGTGACATACGGAATGTTGAAATGGGATAGTTTACTCTTTTAGTAGTTAATGTCAGGAGCAAACACCTGGCTTACATATATAGGAAAGGTTTTGGCTTATAATACTGGGTTAAGATTTTTTCTAGTTTTGGTGTTGTTTTTATTTTTTTTTTATTGTTGTGGTTTTTTTTTGTTTTGGTTTGGGGTTTTTTGTTTGTTTTTGGTGTTTTTTTTTAAGAATTATTTGAATAATATAAATGCTAGAAATTATTTTTAGAAACCTCCCTCAGATTGAAATAAATACTTTTCTTCTTCTTGAATCCTGATTGGCAGTAAAATAAAAGTTACTGTGGAAACATTAGGAGAAAGTATTAACATATGAAATACCCCTCACTTACTTCAAAGCATTAAATATAGTCATTAGGGCAGATGCACACTCAAGAAACCTGATGCACAAGGAAAAATGTCATTATTAATTTGCAAAAAAATCCCAGCCCAACAATAATTCTATGTAATTAGAGCCAGACTACGTGTTAAAAACTAGTTTAAATGTAGTCAAATCAACCTGACAATTCAAGGTGTATGCTCCTGGAGAAAACAAATTGAAAAATGAGGGCTTTTCGTGCAGAAAAACGAGGACTTTCTTAAGGTCCTTTGGTTGACTGGTAGGGAGCTGAATAGCTGCAGAGATAAGCTAGTTTGTTAATAAGTATTTGGACCAACCAAACAGAAGATTTCTTTCTGCAGCTTGTGGTAGTTGGTCAGACTGGTGACTGTTTCCAAAACCTACAGAAACTATGAAAAAGGTAGTAGAGGGGAAAAAAAGTTAAATTCTTTTCCTGTTCTATTTAACAAAAGAAAAATGGGTACTTCTGAGATAGTATAATGGTATTCATTATTCTAGACTGATGTATAATAGTGTCATTTGATGTTTTGCACTTTATAGCACAGGCTTTGCATGGATTCATAGCATGCAAAAAAACCCCTTAAAGAAACAACCTGCTGATACATATGTAAATAGATAAGTTTTGACCCTTTGTAAGAGATTGCTTTTGAGAAGATACAAAGTTTAACAAAAAATCTGATGTCTCCCTAGCCAACTGCAATCTTTGGAAATTTACAAGAAAATATTTTTGATTTAAAAAAAAATCATTGTAATTATTTCTGCATTTAATTTCTAAAATGAAAATTGCTGCTTTTCCAATATTTACACTTTTTGTTTGTTTGTTTTGTTTTGTTTGTATTTTGGTTCTGAGTTCAGTAAAGCATTTGAGTCTTTTGAATCTTTATGGAAATGTGTCTTCAGGAATATCACTGCTAAAACCCTTAAACTCTTAATCAGAGAACAATATGTGAAATTACCTGCAGCTATGGCGTTATCAAATCTTGTGTATTACCAAGCTGGTGACTCGCTGATGTCTAATGCTGCAAAGGGAATCCCTACTGTGACATGTTTCTCCATCCAGGGTTATTTTTCTTCTGTAGGGCAAAACTCATTTGACAACTTACTTACATTGGAAGAAACCGTGTGTGTGTGTGCGTGAGTGTGTGTGTGTGTGTGTGTGTGTGACAGACTGCCATTTGATCCAAACCACCAGCACGAGCCACATGTGGTCTCATAAGAGTTGAAAATTTACCCTTCAACATATATCTTACAGGAATTCAACAAGATATTGATTCAGTGTGTTGTGGTAGTTTCACTTTTCATGAAGGTATCACTCAATGACCTGAATATAATCACATTAGCAAGACCACAAAATGCTTAAAGCAGAATAAATCATATTGACTTTATACCCAAGAGAGATGTGACACAGTTAAAGGTATATGTAAGGAAGACTTCTCAGAAAGGGAAAATGAGTATTTATGTAATTATACAAATTTATTTCCATCAACGAAAAGCCTGACAGGGTAGAAATATTTTTGCTTTTTTTTTTTTAGCTGAGCTAGTAGGTAAAGTGTCAGAAGCAGAATATTCTTGTTGCAGTTTTTTCATATCTATTTCACTGAAAATACCTAATTATGTTTGGGGGTTTTTTGTTTGTGTTTTTGTGGGCTTTTTTGTTTGTTGTTTTTTTGTTTGTTTGTTTTTTGGGGTTTTTTTTGGTCAAAAGCTGATTATAGAAAAGATAGAGCCAGCTTAATCCAAATGGTTGATTTCTGTGTTCCAAAACCTCAGCTTTTAACACAGTGGTGGGAAAGACTATTGCAATAGATGGTTTTGTTCATGGTTGTTTTGCCACCACTACAGTATTCAAAGTATTTTGGTTTAATCACTTTGCATAAATGTGACACAGAAGGTACATCCAATAAATACATATTTTGTTTGCACTGGGATGTATTGACACTACTATGAAACTATTTTATTTACTTCAAGTAGTCATTGAAGTACAAATATTTTTCTAGGCAGAGTAAATTTAGTGTGGGATTCCTTACATGATGAGTGTTTAACAGTAAAAAAAATCTTTGTTTCCATCACTTATGTCTCTGCACTTTGGTGTTAAGATTTCAAACCTTTGGGATCCTCTTTGTTGTAAGTGCAATCCTTCCTGAATTACTCTCCTTCAAAAATCAGGTAATTCACTAGTTTACATAGGTATTCTTCTGTTTAAAGCGAAATTTGATAAGTTTTGCTCCTGCTAGTCTCGTAGTTAAATATATATACTGCTAAACCTGAGGTTATGGAAATCACTTAAGCAAAGGCATTGGGTTTAATGCTCAAGAAAGAATCAAGTTAATGTTTTATCTACATTTCACAAGTGATAAATACTTGAATACCTATCCGTCTATTCTGAGACAGTCTGAGTTTTTGTAATATTACAGACATGTAGAAATAGATGTTTTCTTACTTTATGCTTCTCCTATTTTGCTGTTTTCTATTCCTGCTTTTCCTCTTGTAGTTATTGCATGGTTTAACACTCTTGTCACACATCAGTGATGGTGATGTACTCCATTCCTGTATATGTAGCTGAGAATTGATTTATTTTTAAAGGGGAAAAGAAAGGAGAAAAAAAGAATCATTTATGAATTTCAAATGTAAAAACATCTTTACATTAGTAACAGAAAAGGGCAAAACACCTCAGAGATTAGGCCACTGTCTTTAAATATGTGATTTAGTGATTTCTTGTGATGGTAGCACTCCTATCAACTACAGGCTCCACCTGCCCAGAGCAAACTTCTTTCATCTTGCACAACAAATTCAGCCATCATTAAGTACAGCAATACATTAATATTGCCAAAATAAAAAACCTTCTGACATAAAATATTCTTCACAGAGATTTGATGGAACTAAATTTACACCTTCAAGATTGTATGTAAATTCAGTAATATTTTGTTCCTGTCTCTGGTCCTCAGCACTAGAGGGTTAGGTACTAAATTAAGAGGGACTGTACGGTTCTCTTCAGTTCTCTTAACTCTTTCAAAACACATTCCACCTTAAAATCAAGTCTTGTTACAGTTTGAAATGTCAGAGATCTGAGATTTGTAGGATTGTAGGTGTGGGAGTCAATTTCAATAGAAGCAAACGTAATCTATCTTCCCTCTGCACTTTCTGAGAACCAGTCCCAGCTGGATCTTGGCAGCATTAAAGATATCCATCACTACTAACTATGCTTTTCTGGAAGCAACACACTGATCTGCCTATTTTAGAAGCCCTGATTTAAACACTTCCACTTCATCACCACATATGAGTCTCCATACATGAAGTCACATATGTAGTCCCAGAGATGTACTTTGTAATCTCATTAGTGCTGCAAGCTGATGGAGGTGGACATGGCTGTGCGAGCATCTCCGGGGAACTGGCCTGAGCAGGTTTTGCCAGACCCAAGGAATGTTGATGAGAACTTCACAATTATTACTCCAAAAAATTACAGACTCTGGCTGTCACCCAAAATACAGCAATTTACTTCTGATGACTAATGTTCTGGTAGCAAACATAATCTATTTTGATTTATTGTGGTTATGGTATGTCCCTTCCAATGGCTTTTTCGTCATTCTCATGGAGCTTATAGGTATGCTTCTCCTTAGATTTCAGAAGAGCAGCTGTGAGCTGGAGAGACATATGCATGTGATTAATCAGTGGATGATGAGAAATCAGTACCCTGCTTTCAGTATTTTATGGTCATTAAAATTTCCTACTTATTCATGCAAAGAATTGCTTTGAGGTGTGTAGAAAATGATGCATTCTGGTCTGATACAATGGGGATAGCTGAATGGGGATGAGGTTTTCTAGGGGAAATTTTTGTTTAAGTCTTCTTTGTACAGAAAATGAAAACTGGGACTATCATTTACAACAACAGAGGGCTGTGGGATCAGACTTTATCACAATGGCTGGTTCTATCACTTCTGCCAAAAATAACTTTAAGGAGTAAAAGAATTAGAATGTTAACTTACCCAGAGAAAGAAAAATAATCAGCTGTTTCTACAAATAGCCTTCCACTGTCTCTCTGCAGCAGTCTCAGCAATACTCAGTAGGATAAGAAGTAGGTTTCTTTTAAAGACCAGATGAAAATATATGCGGATGTATCTTCTGAAATAGGAGGCTGATTGATTTTATTTTGTGTTACAAACAGAGATGAATTATGCATTACTGTACAGCTTCTGAAGGATGCAATGGTGCTCCTTACAGATATTTAGAGTTATCTGACACAAAAATGAAATGCATAAAGAATTTTTGGAAGTGTTTAAAGCTGGAGATGAAGATTTAAGTGCTAAATGTTTCTTTTCTATAAGAACACAATGACCTATGTGTTTTAGCACTACTTTGTTTATGATACTTGAACAAGAATAAAAATATGTGTTCCTTCTTTGTGTGAGGCGCATGTTTTTGATTTTCAGCTCATGTTTGTACATATACACTTAGAGGTACAAATGAATGGGACTTGGAGCCTGACATGAAGTGAGGAAGATATATAGCACAAGCTAAACCTGCAATTAGCAGTGTTTATTGTTTCTGTCTACTACTTCTCTCCTATAATAGAGATAGGTAATGGCTGGGTGAAATGCATGGACATGATTAACCTGTTTTCAACTAGAGAGCAGTAAGATCACTGGAATTTAGCAAATGTTACTTCAAATGGTTGTGTTTTATTTCTTAATGTTAGCTGTCTTACTGAAATAAATATATGATACACTGTGACACTCCATCTGTGAATCTGTCTGTGTCTGGAGTCTTTCCCAGGACCTCCTTGAAAGAAGATTTTTTTTATGTCAAGGGATTCTTTCTCATTACATAGCTCTAAATATTGCAGATATATTCACCAAATGGCTACATGTCATGGTATCCCATCATTATTATCTAAGAGATGGTTTAGTGAAAATCTGGCTCATTTCTTTTCATCAAATCAAGCCACAAGCAATACCTAATGAAAATTAAGTCTTGAGAGGTCTCAGGAGTGTATGATTTCCTAATTAGATTGATGTTTAGATAAATTTAATACTGAGGTGGCCAAGCACTTCGATGGGTATGGGGGAGAGGGGAGGGACTACCTAACTGCTGCACCAAAGTTAGGAACTTGCTTCTCTTTCTTGTTCTCTCACTGGAGCAGTGGAACCTCTTTAATCCACACTGGTGACAAAGTGATTTGTGATTTAGAAAGTATGATAGACTAAAAACCACCTAAGAATACTGCATTATACGAACAGTGTTGAACTGAAATAAAAGGGCAAGACCTGAAGGGCAGTAAGTTCAGAAAAAAAAGGGGGAACAATGATGCTTTGTCTAGTAAAAAAATTAAGGTTCAGGCAGAAAAGATGACATAGTACAGGATGTCCACACAGCCCAGTTCTGTCATGGCAGTGGATTCTCTGTGTTGCTGTAAATAATAACCTAGAACTGGCATGAAAAGCTTCTGCAAACATAAAGAAGCAGAAAGGATATTTTAATAATTCTGCACTCCCTGATTTGTAAGTAGGGCTATGTTGATCTCTCTTCCTGTGGATCAGGGTTTCCTGCAGTCTGATAGCTATAGCTTTACTGGCTTGCTCAAAGTATTCCAGAATCTGCATTTTCTTCCCACAAAGATCTGAAATATCTATCAATTGTTGCATGCGCAGAAATCACCAGTGTATGGTATCTGTGTAAGCAGCTTCTATACACTGATGAATCGGGAGACTAAGGAGGCACAGCAATCTTTCTGCACTGCTGTTAAGCACTATTTTTAGATATCTTTAGTATTTTAGACTCTGCATTTAGACCCATATCACACTTGAGTTATTCCTGCTCTTTAAAAAATGCTGTAGACTGGACAATCTTGAAAGGTTTTAACCTGTCAGATGTGGCTATCTTCCAGGAAATCATGCTTTAGAGCATGAAAAATGTATTCGAAGGTGGAAATAAATGCTCCAGGGTAAAAAGACTGTCACTAGCTTGTAACAGAGTCATCACTCTTTTCCAGACTTTCTAAGGGGGTCTGGAAAACAAGATATTGTTTCTAGACTGCTGCACTCAGAATCAGCACAATTTGTAGCAGGGTTTATGGGATCAGAGAGTCATGGAGAGCTCCCTTCAAACCATGACACTGGGTTTAAATGATTCTTCTCAGGACTTTGATGTAGTAAATAAATGAAAAATGTGCATCTTTATCAGCACAAGAAAGAAAGGATGAATTTAACAGCGCTCTGACTTTATTGGCATGAAAGGAAGAAAAGGTGTTGGGAGCTGGTGCAGCTCTCCAGCCTTACCTTCAAAACCATGATCATTATTCTAGTGACTATATGCTTAGTGACTATCAGAGTTCAGTGTTTCTGATACTGAAGAGCATGCAGTCACCTCTGAGAATGTTTCCCAAAAGTTCTCATACTCTAAGGCAAATTATGCATCCCAGTATTCATTTAGAGTTTATATATATATATATATATATATACACATATATGTAATAGAGCAGGCAACTTTAAGCCAAAATTATTTCACAAGCTTAGAACCTGTACTGTATTTTAACCTTAGCTCCTGAGGTCTGCAGGTGGCAAAGGGATATAAATATGTATAAAAATCAAAGTGTTCAGAATGACAGACTATTTTAATTTTTAATAAAGGTCACTTTCATAGTTATTTCCATTGAAATTTTCACACTATTATTACAAATTTTGTTAAAGTATTTGAATAGTTATATAAATGTTAGCAAACCTCTAATTTCTATAAAACCAATTTCCCAATGATGCAGTTTTTATTTTAAAAATGAATGGTTTGAAACAAAATATATTATTCTTAAAATAAAAACAACACTTATTAGAATTTTTTTCCTTATTTAATTTCCATCTTTTAACAATAAGATTGAGTAATCCAAGAATCTGTCAGATCATACAACTATTGGACTGAAAATACCATTATGTACTTCAAACCCATAACTGCATCTCCAGCTATCTGGATTTTAAAGAAACAAAATTAAGTTTCCACATATGCTGAAGAACGGGGCATGTACTTTTCCAATTAGGGTAAGTAGGAAACATATCTGAGGACAGATGGGATGTCAGACCTTGGTAGTTTGCATTTTCTATCTACAGCTGCACCTGTACAGAAATTTCATGAGAGATGCTTAATGCTCATATGGAAAAAAAAAATCTTCACAATTAACTACATGAGAAGTTTTTAATTAACAAGCACAATGTTCCTGTAAAGGCCTTCAGTTTATAAAACATTATTGTTATTTTACAGTGCATTCTTGGTGATTCAGCAAATCTATCCAGTGTTTCAGAGCTGGTTCATTTCATTCTCATTCAATCTGCTTCTTATGTGCTTCTTTCTAAGGTACTTTGCAAATAATAACAATAAATCCCATAGGAATGATATATATGAAACTGGCATCTTGGTAAGTAGACATATGTTTGAAATACACTGTAGACTGAAATAGAAGGGATCTTAATTGATATCTACAAAGACTATCTCCCTGGTTATGAAACTGCCAAAGAAAATATTCTCACAGTGTCAGAAATTTACAAAGGCAGGAAAATCCATTGCTAGAGTGTTTGACATTTGCTTCTATTTGAATTTGAAATGAAAACTAAAAATTACAAAGGTCTGCATGGCAAAAGATTCTATTATGAATTAAATTTCAGACTAACTACATTTAGTTTAAAAAACTGTAAATGAAAATTAGAATCCCTGTAAAAGTGCAAATTTTTATACTTTGATATTTTAAGGCTGTTTTTATTCCTATTTTATTATTATTATATATTCACACTGTGATTTTATATTAATTTTTATTTTTAATTTATTTACTTATGCTAGATATTTCAACTTTTTTGAATCTTGTTGTAAGAAAATTACTTCTGATGTAGAGCTTATGTTATTTTTCTCTTTCGAGTGTCTTTTGTTTAGAGTTTTCATAGAAGGCCCTAAAACTTTGAACTAGAAAATTAGATGACTCATCATAGTTTGGCAGTTTGGTTGCATGTTGCTGTGGTATTAAAACAGCTGTTGCCCTAACTTGTATTGAGTGAGAACCTTACTTTCTTGTTCCAAGTACTTCTTGTCTTATTTGATGTTCAGTTTTACATGTTGAATCAAGGTATCAAAATTTATTACAACAGATGAGATACTTAAAATAGAAATTCAAACGGAACATTTAACATATTGTTCAGACCTTTTATTTAGACTTTTCAAGGTACATTTTAAAATGTAAATTAGATACATGGAGTCTGTGGTTTAGAAACTGTTGAAACCCAGAGGACCTCGTTCCTGAGCAGTGTGAAGTATCTTGAAGGCTTTGAAATGTGAAGGTCCAGCTGTGCTGGGGAGCTGGGATTTCTGTGGCACCCAGTTTCCCAAGGTGGTGGCTTATGATTCCTCTGTGTTAGGCAGCCCAGTTGGTTCAGTGGCTGGGGCAATTGCAATGAAGGCCTATAAGCTGTCGCAAAAGAGGGTTTCTCTCCTTTCCAGTGGTCAGATAAAGAAATAGGTGTGTTCCTACAGTATATGTCATTCTTCTAACAGTTCAGTATTTTTTCATGAGAAAATGTTGCATTCCCTAACCAGCTCTCCTAGGGAGGTAGCTGTCTAATCTCTCTGTTAACACACAACAAACTTGTTTCTCTATTCACTTAAGTGTAAAGGTCATTTGTTAGTATATGCTCATGCTATGATTTAATGTGCCTCTCTTTTTACAGCTCATTACTGTGGACCATTGCTAAGACTGAAGTCCACACCATTGGTTTTTCCACATCACAGCAAGACTGATTTAAAAAAAAAAAAGAACTCTTGTTTAAACAGGGTTACCAAATTAGTTTCTCCAGAGTGAAGCTATATTTTCATTCCTCTGTAAAATATTAGAATATTGTGGCTTAGCCTAAATTTTTGGCTTGCAGAAATCATAATAACTCTGTGGTGCTCACTGAATAAAGATATGTGATATGCAATGCAAAATATCTAGTTTTCAACTGAAATTTAATGATAAGCTTCAATACCTTGCTCTCATACTCCAATGAGTTCAATTGTTTCCTTTCAGATGGAGGTTGGTTACCATACTGACTTTCAGAGTACAGTTCTTTAGGTCACTATTACATAGCTGGAGATTGCTTTGGGTTCTTGGTGTCAACTGACATTTCAATTGTCGCATAGATATTAACGAGAACTTCAGTTTCAGTTTTCTTACTGTTAGGACTTAGCATTAACCATTCCTAAATATGGCTATGTGGTTTCCAGCTCTCAGAAAAATGTGTGTTTTAATATTAGACAGTATAAATAGGTAACTAAAAGGCTAGCAGTTATAGCAAAAGGCACTGCTGGTTTTATCATTACATTTGCAAATAACAAACTACTGATTATCAATGTGGCAACAAAAATAATAAAAAAATTTGACCAAAAGCCTCCTACTGCTAATTTCTTGGTGCCCTGATTTTTCAAAGCAAGTTCCTTAAGGAGTGACTAGAATGACAGCCTCCCAAAACATGACATCTTTAGAAGAAAATAAATGGTAGCCCCTAAAAACTTGGAGGAGTAGGATAGAAAAAATTGGTGAGAAAGACTGCCTATAAAAGAAGTTTTACTTCTAAATTACATTTAATGAGGGGTTGAGAGAGCAATGAAATCACAAAAGAATATCTACATTAAAATCCTCAGTGTAGTGACACTTTAGGAAAATGTACAACATACTTTCTTCCCAGGAGTCAGCCAATTCTCCAGGGAGTCGTATATAATGCAGCAGAACTCAGCTACGACAAGAGGAAAGTAATATGATTTCATTAAAAATTAGTGAATGAGTCAGGTTATATTCCCATAAATAAAGATGCTCTTTAAAATGTCATATATATAATATATATATGTATATGAATAGGAAAAAACACTACGCATATTATTTATAATGTGCTACACTAGTACTGTGAAACTGACCTCAGCTTGTCTGGGGACTACCTTGTACTGGACAGTGAGTCAAAATATTGTGACATCCTGTGACCCATCTAAATAGTATTTTAAACCAAAAATGACCATTTGGTCTTTTGCTCATCTCATTCCTACATGCTCAGACAGTGTGTCTGCATTCCTCCCAAGCTCTATATTCCTGATGAAACCTGTATTTATGCTGCTAAATACGTAACACAGAGACAGAGAGACAGACAAATGAACTGCCAGCTGTCTGTACTCCTTGTTGTCTTTCTTCTACATGCTGCCTGGTCACTAATGGTGACTAATTTTCTCTGAGGCATAGCCTAGGCAACGTTTTGTGGATAAAGTGTGATCCCAGGACCACCCCCAACAGGCAGCATGGTCAAGATTGCAGCAGATATTGAACTTTTACCCATATTTTCTTGTTTATTCCAGCAGTTTCTTCATCTCAAATACACTCACAGCTTCCCATCCAACCCCTTGGTATGTAACATACACTTCCAATATCATGCTATGAAAAAGCCACACTGTAGTAGGCTTCAACATTGCATTTTGAAGAAAAAAACAACATGTAAAACACAACATTATTTGCTATGCAGAAACAGCACAGAATTAAGAAGAGACGTAGGGCCAAGTGCTAGGTGGTGTGGATGTGGGTGGTCTGTGCTACTTGACTTCAAATCTTAAAAAAAAAGATTTCATAGACTGGAGGTATTTAATGATATCAGTGTCCTTCATGACGTCTTTTGGTCAGCAGATATGGCTGAAAAGAAATTCCTTCTGTAACAAGATATAGATTGTCTGACAGGTAATTTTCCATTTGGTCTTTGCACTTTCTTGCCTTGAGGGTCTGTAAACCCCTCAGTTCTACTGTCAGAAAGTTTTACAAGTTCATCTCTTCTATTTAGTTGCTCAGAAAACCATTTTTGCTTATGTTGGGCAGTGTACAGTATTACTCTGATGAAGACCATGTGGAAAGGTAGGTTATATTTCTTTAAATTTATTCTGACATAATCTGGAATTGTTACCATTAATGTTACGTAAAAATATCTCTGTTTTGTTTGAACCAACCATTCAAAAGATGTCTAATGGAATTGCTATCTTTCAAAGACCAGAATGGAATTATTTGGTATATTTGGAGATATTTTGGTATATTTTCCTGAAAGAAAGAGGCTGCCAATAAAAGAATTGTATCTGGTAGAGATTCCATTATAGTGATTTCATTTTTTATCTTGAATACCTTTTTTGAAGGTTAGCATTGTAAAAATATTGTTGTGAATTTCTCCTTTTTTCTTTTCCTTCTCTGTGTCACATAAAAAGATGTTTCTTCTTCCCTAAAGAAAAGATCCCAGTCCTGAACAGGCAGCACTAGATCAGAGAGTAGACCTCTATTCTACACATCTCATCTTCCTGTTTTAACAGCTCAAATCTCCATGTCCCCCATTTGCAACATCTAAGCCATTGCTTCTGATAGTGGTATGTGTCATAAGCTCCATGAAGAAGACTGGGCACCAGCTGGCAAGCTTACATTTATGCACATAATTGAGAAGTACATTATGACTGATATTGCTGACTGCCTTTACTAGCAATCAAGAGGGAAGGAAATTATGAGGTTATGTCAGCTGATGGACTCTGACTTCCCTGCTTTTTCATTTCTCACTGGTCAGGCTGAATCCAGAAAATAGTGAAATAATACTGACAAGAAAAGGCATATCCTTTGAATATCTGGTCAAAAAATTTCCTTCTGCCTTCTATTGAAGAAATACAGGTGTCATTCATAAAAACCGTGCAAAGCCTCAGAGCTCTCTTTGACTTCTTGCTGACACTGGATGAGCAGCTAGCATCAGTTGTCAGAAATGCCTTTTTTCCTCTCCGGCTGGCTGGGAAAATTAGTTCCCTTCTCACTGATAAGAATTTTGCCACAGTAGGCTGCAGTTTTTCCTGATTCCCTTAAAGACTGACTTGAACTTTGTCTGTCATAAGCAGGTTCTAGCTGACACAAAATGTGGCTTTCCACCTTCCTTCTGGTTCTGAACACTGAAGAAAAATTGTCCATCATAGTAAGTGACTTCCTCTTTGAGCTTAATGTCTTCTTTCTGATCCTGAAGATCCTGAAGGCAATTGCCAAACAGAACAGGATTTGTCTTGGCCCATTCTACAATCACCCAGAAGATATCAAGTTGAAGTGAAAGCTGCAGACAAGAATTATTTACTAAAGGAAGCAATGCCAAATTGAGGCTCTGAAAACATGCAGTGATGTCAATTATGTCTGTTCTGGTTAACAGCTTTTCTTTTCTAAACACCTTCTCCTATATATGTAACCTCACAAAATTATTTTGTTTCCAGGCGTCTTACCATCACTTTCTCTTTTCTACTATTTCCCAAATCAAATCTTATTTCAAGAGTTCAAGAGGCTTTTTTTTTTTCCCTAAAGGAGGAAGTATTAAAGCTTTTTAGAAGTTTACTAATTTCTGCATTACTGTCATTGGTTTTATGGGGAAGGTGAACAGAGGCTGAGATAAATGAAAGAAGAAATTCTTTAGTAGAACGAAATACAGTTGTAGATGAGAGGGGTTTTGGTAAGTCATGAAGAGGGCTGTAAAAATTCAGAGATAGATAAAGCAGTGTAATAAATTGATTCAGTGCTATTACAGTTGGATGTCAACACTGATAAACATATAACAATACTATAGGGGAAAATTGTACTTTAGAAGTACTTTAGAAGAGTCTAAAATTACCAGCACCGGGAATGTTTAGAAAATCTGATGTCCCTGCAGATATGTTAGTGAGGACCTATGTTCAAGAGAGTTAGATAGAAATCAGATGAAGGATAACCTAAGTCACTAGGGTTTGCAAGAACTGTGAAATTTTATTAAGAAATTTTATTGCCATTACACAGTTCATTGATATGTTTGTTTGGGAGACTTTATGTGAAATTGCCCACCCTGTCTTAAAAGAAAAAATGAATAATGCAGAACACAGGGTGAATCAGAACTATATGATGAAATGATCAAACTTATGACTATAAAAAACGTTTATATCAAGAAAATTTCAAAGGCTATTTTGCTTATCATAGAAGACAGCCTGACATGGCACTAGATAAAAGAATCTAAAGAATGAAATGGAAACTAAGTGTTTGTAGCTTCTGTTCTCTTAGCTCTTAAAAATATGAAATGTAAAGAAACTGAAGTGCAAGGAATTTAAAATTCATGAAAGGTAATACTTTTCTACATAGAACATTGCAAAACTTCTTGACATACGATGCCCTTGGCACCCTTAGAGGAAAAGAAATGGGAAAGATGAGAGAAGAAAATATGACATTTGTATTAGAAGCATTCATTGGATTTGAAACAATTTCAGAATAAGTAATAATCATTGCATATCAGTGAATATGGTGATTTCTACTATTAGACTCACTTATATTTACTCATATATTTTCTTATAATGTTAATGTGAAGTGTCTTCTTTTTTACACAGAAATTTCATATTGCCCTTTGTGAGATGGCAGATACACTGAGATGTCTTCATGCATCATCTAGCACAATAATTCATCCTGATTGTCAAAATATAAACAAACATAGTGAATTACTTTAGTTCTACTTGGAAAACTGAGCATATCTGAATAACAATATTGATTTTGTCTCATGTTATTGCATGTTCAAAGCAAACTTGAACCTTATCTGTTACAAATACTATGATCAGATAAGGAATTTCCCCAAGTCCCTCAGCCATATCTGCAGATCCCATTGAGAGGGCAAGAAGAAAAATATTTCTAAACTATTTCTCACTGTTTAATAAAACTGTGATTCAAATCTACTCATGTAGGTTTCTAGGGGATACAAGGCTGCCAAATCTTTTTACTTAAGTAAATGGTTCTGAAATGGTTGTTCTGTAAATAATCAAAGAGATGCTATATTCTTGTCAGTCACTCTCAGTGAAACAAACAGGGCATTTTAATTACGACACACAACATTTCTGTAACAGAAAATCCCCTCATCCCTGACTACTCAGAGTTCTTTTAAGACCAGTTCAAATGAAAAATGAGATTTCCTACTGTACTTTATTTTAGAGAAATAAAGGACATCAGTCCAATAAACCCTTTATGCTGCATTCCAAATGAGTAGCATTTAAGGCAAATTAGGATTGTGTAATGCAATTAAGGGAGTATGATAAAGAGACTTGATAATGTCCTCCTTCCTCCAAGTCCTATGAAATTCCTTTCTTTAAAGAAGCCAGCTAAATAAATGGGTACCCCAGGACAGCTATCCCAGAGTGCTGAGAAGCTCAGAACCTTTCTTGGTCAGGAAAAGAAAAATTTTCTAGAATTTTGAAGGAGGGCTGAGAGGTGTTTGCTCCAGAATTAGAAAGGAAAAGAAAGGAAAAAAAAAAAAGCCACCTATAGCCATGACATATTCTTTTGAAGAAACCTAAGAGCCATAGCTTACTGTTTACACGCAAGAAATTGCTTCAGTGTTCATCCTGTTACTACAGGAAAAGAGCCTATATCCACTGTGACCATACCTTTTCTTGTTTCTCAGTTCAGTGTAAAAAATTTTAATTTCTTAGTCTGCTGAAATTTTCCTAGAATACAGCAGATGATGGTAGCATACAGAACAGAGTTTCTTGAGGTTCTTCTTTATTTTGGTCATAAGTGAACTGACAAATAAAATTCAGTCTTCAGACAAAAACATATTTCTACCTAATGGTTATAAAAATTGTTATAAAAGTATGCCATTGGGGCCAAATTCCATTTGAATTACTCAGACCATTAACTTTTTTGAAGTCATTTGAACAAACATTGTAGGTAAGGTAGTTGGGATTTGTTGTCTTTATTAGCTCAATGATGTCATCAATTATTACTTTGAAGAAGAGAGAGCAAAGCTATTTTAAACTCCCATGAGTAGAAATAAAAGGCATTATTTATTGTAGGAGATGCTAATGGCTTTTCATTGACCAATTAATCTTTTTTATGGAAGGATAACACTAAAGTCAAACTACTGACAGGACCTAAACATAATGTAATTCCTTAAGGCCATTTAAAATTGTTCTTAAGAGCTGCAGAAACAGTCTGAAATCAGCAAAGTACAATACAGTAAAAAATGTGTTAAGTTTTTGTGAAGAAAAAGCACAATACACAACAAGATATTTCTTATGACACAAATTGGCCTATTCAAATGGATGGCAAACTAAACACAATGAAAGTTTAGGAGTCTACAAAAAGAACTGAACATGCCTCATTGCAGGATGAAGGCTGTGTCTTTCATCCAGGAAACTAGCAGGATGCATTTTTTCAGGACATGTTAGGTTTCGTCTGAATGGCTGTGCTCAGCTGCATGCCATACTTCTAGGAAGATCAAGAATGAATTGTGAGGAAAGAAGCAGGCATGGAAAGAGGTTTTGAAATAATGCACTGATAGAAACGTTTGAAAGAGTTGAGTTTGTTTAATCTAGGAAACAAAACATTTAGAGAGGGGAACAGAAATAACTTCCAGTAGACAAAAGGTTGATCAACTTGTTCTCCTTGGTCACAAGAACTGGACAAATAGATATGTGATTCTAGTAAAGGAGACTTAGAATAAAATACTGTGGGATCTTTTACTGGAGGTTTGCAGGATCAGCTCATGCAAAGACCCACTGAGAATGGCACAGGTATTTGTGAGTTTTTCCAGGTCACAGGGTGATCAGACACTTTTTAATGTCTTCTCTTTTTATTTTATATTTACAATGGGACTAGGTAATAAAAAGCACTATTGATAGTGTTGTATGTAAGAACCTGCTGAAAAGCATGAAACTGACATTTTAAAAATTCAAGCCACTCCACATTCTGCAGATACCACTCTCTGAAATGCAATAAAGTGTTTGGGGTTTTGTTCATTTCCATCTCATTTAAAAGTGGAAAAATTTAACCACTGGCCTACTGATTGGTGTTAATGAGAATGAATTTTGTTTTCAACTTGTATTTCAAATAGCTGTGCTCTTTTTGAGGTTTTTCATAATTTCTTCAATTGTATTGTTGAATATCTGGTTTTCAACTTAGAGGAATGAAAGTCATATGATATAATAAATTTATCCACGACTCTTTAAAAGCTTAATTTTCATAGCTCAATATTAAGGGCAAGCCTACCAATATTTCAGTTTTCCTAAGAAGATGCACAAATTTATCTAACACAGAAACCATTTAGAAGTAATTCCATCAAGTTGTTTGTTTGAATATATAGCCATAGAATGGTTTGGGTTGGAGTTGACCTTAAAGATCATCTAATAATCTTCTGAGCTCATGTTTGTTAAATTCACTTACTGTAAATCTTTCATAAATATTTATAATCATCCATAATTCTTGTAGGCTTTTATGTCCCAAACACGCCAAACGTATGTCCAATTGTATGAAGCTGACAATACAGTCTATGTTAATCTTGTCATTTTAGAATCTTCTGTATGATTCTGTATTGAATCTTTTTCATGCTTTTATTTCTGAATGGAAGTTTGAAGGAGATGTAACGTTCTGCTGAAAATGAATGCTTACTGTCTATATAGAAAGAACTGGAATACTGAGAACTGCAAGCTGGTCTATTGCCTTTGGTAGAAAACCTCAATATTTTAGTATAGAATTTCTTCTCTTAATTTCAGTATTTCAATATTTTATTTAATTAATAAATTTTAAAAAAGAGATTTCAAGTGGGTTTTTTTTATTTCACAGTAAGAATTTTATCATTTTTTTACAATTTATTTTTCTGAAGAATAATTATGCACATTTGTTAAGTGAGATTGTTTGACTTGTAATAAAAGTCTGAACATATGGGCATTTGTGTTTGGGAATGTTTCATACTAATGAAAGATAATTTTGATTTTTGCTCACAGTTAAGTTTTCTATATTGTGATAAAACTAATTCTTCATAATTTGAAATAATCAGTGTGTTTATTATTTTGTAGCTGATAGCTGACCAGAGTAAACTTTGCATTGCTAAACACTAATGCAGCTCTGCTGTAGGAGAAATTAATTGCTATCAGAGGAATAATACTGCATTGTCAGAGGAAACTGAGCTTTGGAGTTGAAAGTTTCTCCTGTGACTGGGATGGGAATGTGGAAGAAAACAAGGTGTCATAAATCACTGCACTCAGGTGGGAAGCATGGAAGCAGTGCAGACACAGCTGTGCAAGACAGTGTCTCTTCACAGCAGAGTCTCTCTCCTGACTCCACACCAGTATTGCAGTGAGTTTTTAGTGGCTTTCATTTTTCAAACCTAGCAACAGACTAAGACTGTATTTAAAATAGGGATTGCAAATTCTTATGCAACTCAACAACACATTTGTAATCTCATTGTATAATTCAACTGTAAAATGCAAGGAAATGTTTGAAAGCTGCAGAACATTCAGGGAAAGGAGCAAGACTGTAATAAGCTCCCCGAGGAAAACCACACTCATTCATGCAGCAAGGGCTCAGTGAGAGAATATCTGCATTAGGAAAATGTTTTCATAGCTATCAGTGAACAGGAAGAGTAGGAAAAAATGCTAAAAACATGAAGCTAAATCTCAGGTCCTAGAACTGATGCTGTTCCACCCTGTATAACACCACCTTTAGTCCTAGTGAAGTTCTGTGAAAAATCTCTTGGTCTCTATATATCCCTGTAGTTCTGCACCACTGAAAGTAGAGCAACAATGAAGTTCTGAGTAAAGGATGTGAAAACAGAATCTATTTAAATTTGGGACAATGAAAGGTAACATACCGTTTATAATTTTGTCTCCATTTGCTGATTTATTTTCACTTCATGTTCACCTGGTAATTTTGAAGTTAACACAATTTCTCGGGGTCATTTTCAGTAATAAAACCAGGGTTTACACAAGAAAAATGTCTACTAAACTAGGGACATTTTAGTAGAAATAGAACAGTATTATCATCAGTGCAGGCAGTTTGTAATTAGCTAGCAGTGGTCCCTGTATGGATCAACACTGGGAAAAGTAATAATATGTTCTTTAGTTAATAATTCTCTTTAATTTCCAGTATGAATTTAAAACTCCATCATGGCTTTGAGACAGGGAGGACTTTAAATTAGGGGAAATTATTTGGATAAAGTGCCAAATTTTTGCATGTTTGTTGGAATCTTCTTTGGCATGCTCCATTTTGAGAAATCACAGTGGTAATCTTGTAACTACAGGAATTCTCCTGGGACTCTTGATTGAGCCAGAAACAGTCTGTCTTTGTTTTTCTGGTTCTTCAGCTTCTAATCCCAAAGAGAAATGAAGAGAGGAGACAGACTGCAAAGCAACATAAGTCTTTTTCAGTTCAGCCGTGGGAGGACACTTGAGTCAGATCTGTCCTTACTCTGTCTTCAGTTGTCATCTGTTTTCACCTTTCTGAGACATAAAAAGTATTTCTTTTGTGGTAAGCTTATGGCCACTGAAGTGAGTAAAAGAAAGCTCTTTAAAAGGCAATGGACTGTTGCTATTTCAGACAGGTCCCAACCAGGATCCCTTTCTCCCTTTCTTTTGACAGTGCTTGCATTGTCTGTCATATCAATAAAGGCATTTTGAATTGATCTGAACTGTTGCCAAGGAAAGCTGTTGCAAAATAATGTGAAGTCTCCATGAGGACAAGCCTAAACAAGCTCCTTCCCAAAGTGGACTAGGCTGAACTGCACAAAGGAGCTCTTGTGAGGAATGAGATTTTCTGTATTTAATTCCCAGCTATTTCCCTGCAGTCTGCCTGGATGGCCTGCCCTCACTGCTTTCACTACCACAGGGAGGAATCATCCCTCTCTGTATCTGGCTGTCCCTCATGGCTACTCTGACAATCTTTGCAAATTTATGAAAATATGTCTCTATTCCAATCAAATATAAAAGCAGTAATGAGTTCTGCCCACCATTACTAAGCTGCCCTAAGAATTTGAAGGTGAATTGCTGAAATAACTTCTTGAGATATCCTTCAAATGTACATTTACATTGAGCAATGGTTAATTAGACTTATTCTTCCAATAGCTGTCATTTGTCCATAGAGCTCCAAATTATTGTGGTGTAAAACTGCTCTCATACACTTGTTCCTTTCAGATTTTCTAATAATTCACTGAAATATTATAATTTTTATGTGACAACTGACAAACTTTTTTGCACTCTTGGATTCTTCAAGTAGGAGAGAAAGGTAATTTTTAGCAACTACATCTTTGGGGCCAGCTGGCTGGAAAGCAGCTTGGCAGAAAAGGAACTTGTGGGACCTGGTGAACATTGAACATGGGCCACTAGTGTGCCATTACAGAGAAGAAGGTTAAAGGTATGCTGAGCTGCATAAGAAGAGATGTTTTCAGCAGGCTGAGGGAGGTGAATGTTTTCTTCAGCACTAGTAAGGCCCCATCTGGAGTCCTGTGTCCATTTCTGGGATCCCCATTACAAGAGAGACATGGAGCCACTGGAGAGAGCCTAACGAAGTGCCACATGGTTAAGGGCCTGGAACTTCTATGAGAAAAGGCAGAGAGAGCTGGGACTATTCTGTCTGGGGAAGAGAAAGGTCAGGGGACATCCCACCAATGTGTGCAAATACCTGAAGGGAGAGTGTACAGAGGACTGAACTAGGATGTAAAGAGACCACAATGTTTCCAGTGGTCCCCAGTGGCAGGACCAGAGGCAACGGGCACAAACTGAGGCACAAGATTTTCTGAAAATTCTGAAAATTTCAGAAAATTTGTTTAAAAATCAGGAAACACTTTCCACTGTGAAGGTGACGGAGCACTGACACAAGCTTCTCAGAGACCAGTAGAGTCTCCCTCCTTGGAGATCTTCAAAAGTTGTCTGGATATGATCCCAGGCAACCTTGTCTAGTTGCTCTGGCTTGACAATTAGGGATGTTGGACCAGATGACCTCCAGAACTTCCTTCCAACCTCAACCATTCTGTTAAATCTGTATATGTCACTTGAAATGGAATTATGTAGGTTTATATAGGTCATAATGCAAATGTTGAACTTCATTCAGAGAAGTAAAATTTAGTGTTTTGAATATCTTGAATACTGCCAATGCAGGTTTAAATATATATATGACTAGATACGTTGCAAAATTTTATTTGAACCAATAATGTGATAGGAACCTTTTCTTCACACAGTTTATTACAATTCCTCTCTGAAAAATACAAGCTAGATACCTGAAAAGGGAACAAAATTTATAGTAGTTGGCTTAGCTTTTAATGACTGAAATTATTTGGGCTCAGCTTAGTTTTAGAAGGTTCAAGTTTACTCTGAAACTCACTCTATGGCCTGTCCATGCTTCACAGCATATGAAAACGATAACATACCATATGGTAGAACTTTATTTTATAACTATTGTTGACCTTTCTTTCAACTCCCCATGTTTGCTGCAGGACAATTCCACCACTCTTCACCAAGAGAGCAAGTACTGCAAATTGGACCTGCATACTGCACTACTGACGTTTCACCTTTGTGTGTATAAACTATTTACAGAGTGTTTATATAGAGATTATGGAAGCTCTGTGATACAGACCATTCACACATTATTAGCAGATTCTGGTGTGTTTCAAACCCAGCAGTTCCTCAGTAGAAACAGTCTCATTGAAAACAATGGGGTTCCTCTTGGAGAAGTTAAGTGTGACTCAACATGAGAAAAGGCACGGGGAGTTGACCTTGTGTTTTTTACATTGAAGCTAATAATTATCTTTACGGATACTTTTGTTTATTTCTTTGGAATTGATAGTGATCTTGGTACAACCACAACTGCAGTATAGCACACAAGTACTATAAGTACTACAAGTACAGCAAAGGTAATTTTCTTCCTGAAACTGCCCTTCTACTACCTCTAGCAGACACTGAATGATTCCTATTTATTTCAGGGAAAAAAAATCCATCACTTTAACAGAAAGAGATAATGCTTTGCGGTATCAAAATCTTAAGCATATTCACGGCCATATATATGTTGTATTTGATGGAAGTTTTAACAATAATCACATAATTTCATTTCCCTTCTATTATCATCACCGTAGAAAATTATTTTCCTTCCTTTCAAATTAAAGTTTGAACAAAGCAGTTAATGCTTTAGTACATCAGAACAATTCAATGTTATGACTTTCCTTCTGATTATTTATTTTCTTAACCCTTTTACTAAAAAGTGATTGCTATTGACACCTACAACTACAGAATGTCTATGATGTGCTCTCACTCTTCAGAGGGATTTGAGGAGGCATAGAACCTGGAGGGCTTCCCACTCTAAAGCATGCTCATTTATCATTCTGCTGTCTCACACAGACAGAGATTTTGCACATTATCCAATTTAAACATCCATTGAGAAGCAATCTGAGTTTTATTCCTTGCTAACATCAATACAGAGAATGTGGTTAACGATGGCTGAAACTAAGAGTGGGTAAGAGAGCAAAAAACTTGACTAGATACCACTGCAGAAATTACCATAGCAAATTTCAAACACAAATGTACTGCTTTTTGTTGCCATGACACAGAGTTTTGTTGTAGTGTGTTAAGCATGTCAGTATTGCTTTTTAATGCAGTTTTGGGAATTCAAACAAAATGAGTTGCTAAGAGCTATTTTGTGATTTTAATTTGCTGATAGGAATAACAATTTGGCAAACAAATGTAATATGAAATGAACAATAGTCATATTAGGACAAATTCCACATTGCAATTTTGACCAATGTTGTTTTGCCATAAAATTAAGAAAAATACTGCACTTCTATGTGAAACTAACATTTTGTTGCTTGCTGTAACTAAACTTGAATGTGAAAGTAACATACTGTTCTCATCAAGGAAAAGTGCAATATTGTCAATTCATACTGAAATTGTTGTAGGAATAGAGACAGAATGAGTACTAAATATGGTGTGTCTTTCAAACCTATAGCACTCTCTTGCAAGGATGTGTTTTATTCTGAAATAACTTTATGGTAACTACTATAGAGACATAAAGTATATTAATGCCTTTTGTATCAGTTTGGAACTTCTTGTTTCTCTGAGGTTTTTTTGGAGGGTTGGAAGGTGGGGGTTGGACTTAAGTGGTTAATGTCTTGCCATTTAACATGCTGAATAATGTGATCAGGAAAGTTCTTAAGACCAAAGACACTTTTTGGAGTCATTTGGGAATCTTGGCATTCTCACCTCGGTAGGTCTAGGCAACACAATTTTAAATTGCATTCAATATCACAAATTCTCCATATATTCAAAACCTGTATGTCACAGAATTTTTTGTAACTATATTTTTAATGAAAAGGTATTTGCGAGAGTCTTTTTTACCTAAATATTTTTTTTAAATTAAATTTTGCATTTTAAAATTGACACTCCCCCTCAGTTCCCCTCTAAACTGTCCCTCCTGCCCCACTCTGCCCCCAATTACTGGAAAAGCACTTCAGACTTATTTTATTTCCTCAGTTTAGTCTGTTTTCAGTTTCAGAAGTTCTCTCCAGAGAAACCTGAAATTTTCAGAAGGTGTAAGAAGCCTGCAATCACTTACATCCATGGTCAAACACACACACTGGGAGGCACTGCATTTATTAATCACATTGATTTTGAAGGCACTAATCCTAGCACACAAACCTCATAACAAGTGCAAAGCTCTGCAGGACCGTGACTACAATGGTTTTCCATAGTAATTTCCTATTCATCCTGTGTCTTATATTTGTTTATGAGAAATTTATACCAATGTTGATTACTGAGAAAATTTAAGCTGTTATATGCCATCCCATCTTCCACGAATATTTCTAGTTAAAGGCAAAGGACATAGAAGTTAAAAATAGATGCGTCCACACGAGACAGTGCCATAAATAGGAATACAAAATATTGGTGGAGCAGCTCTGAATTCCTCTTGCTCTTTTCTGAAAGATCTGTAGAAGAGACTTGCAGAGTGATCATCTCAGCTCTTGCTTTCTAAGACAGATATAATGTTCAAATATCAAATAATAGTCTGTGTTGCAAAGATTTGTATTACTTGGTCTTTAGCATTGTGAAAGATGACAGAAATTGAGTACTGAAAATGAAGCAAGTTAGGCTCTTTATTAGGATTTTATGTTCCTAATTTTAGGCACTCAGATGCAAAAATATTTTAATGGATGCCTCATTTACCTAATCTGTGAGTATGTATAGACACAGATGGCTTTATACTTGAAAAGTGATCAAAAATTTGTTTAAAACATGGAAAGTAGTGCTAAGTATGACATAACTGGTAAAGCCATAGTTATTAGTCTCTAGGGACAGTAAAACAATAAAACACTTAAAAATGTGTACATTTTTTTATTTATGTTTTTAAATAACACAATATGTTAAGGAAAATAGAAGAACTTAGCAAATTCTGATATTTTACAGAACTTTATTTTATAATATTCAGGAGTTTTAGCACACTAAAGTTTAGTTTTCTAGTCTTTGTGTTGTGAGGTTTTGTTGTTTTTTTTAATGTGCAGTCATAAACAAAGAAAAAAATGACACATATATACACAGGGCAAGACTAGAGCAGCTTCACCTTAAGGGGATACTAGAGTTTCCACAGTTGTATGAATTGTATATGTGAATGACATTTTTTAGACAGGGTTATACATTAAGTAACAGTGAACTCTATGTCTTCAGAGTTAAGTGGAATTTAATCACACAACCCCTGGATTTTGGGGGAGTTGAGCAATTAAATTCCATGAAGTTCTGAAAAATCTAGGGTTAAAAGGGTCTGACGAACATAAAAATAAGGAAATTCATAATGATGGGTGACCCCTAAAGACTTGGAATTTGGGCAAGCCATGGACAAGTGCCTAAAAGTTCAGATGTTTATCTGATCCTCTGGAGCCTGTGCAGTTGGGCTGCAAGGCTTGCAGAAGGATGATTACTATTAAGATTTCTAGCACTTCTGCTTCTGGTCATAGATGAATATAAACCCTAAATAAGCTGTGTTTCTTGGTATATTTTCCCTATTTTCTTCTAGAAAAGTGATTTGAAGGGAATATATTTTATAGTAATAGTAATTTTTCCAATTTAATAAGTCATTTCTCATGTAAAACTGCAGAAAATAGACTTTAATGTATAATCTAAAGTCATTAATAAATCTGAAAAAAATGAGAAATAGTATAAAATCAGTACAATGTGTTCCGTCTTACCAAAGAGCAGACTTCAGGTCAGACCTGAAGAGGGACTTTGATTGAGCTCTTGAAGGACTAACTTGTTAAATATTTGTTATTGACCTGACCACAGTGGGTAAAAGTTTCATAGTGAAAGTTGCTCATGTCGCAGAACTGGCATTACTGGTTTAATGAAGAATGAAAGGAGAGAACTTCTCTTTGATATGAAGTAATAGGTTGAGAGAAAATATATATCCACAAATCCAATGTGCTATTTAAACTAAAGAGCAATGGAGGAACAAGTGAAATTTAGTATATGGATATATCTAGGAAGGAAATGAGAAAAGTGTTCTTAAATGTTAGAACAACAAGGTCTTGCAACAACTCTCCTGCAGGAACAGCAGAGGCAAGAAATATAACTGCTTTGAAGAGAGAGCTGCAATAATATTATAGGGAATCATGAACTACAATTGCTTGTGATTACAAATATGACCCAGAAAATAGGTTTTTTTTTAACTTTTTAAAAATATTTCTGTCAATTCATATAACATATGCATATGTTTTAATATTTGAAAAATATTGCTGGAGTTCGATGTAGTGAAAAGTTAGAAATGACAATTAGACAAATAATTTAAACACACTGACTTTGTCTCCCTGATATTTTTCATAACAAGGAAAGAAAATACTACTGACAGTAGCTATAATATGTCATTGTACTGAAAATTTGTTAATAATTAAATTAAATAGAAATATAATTTGCCTCAACTTACATGGCCTCTGCTTTTCTCATTTGACAATTGCTAAAATTTTTCAATTGTCTTGCGGAATTTTTCTGCTCAGAGGTCCAGCCCTAGGAAATGCAGAACACAGCAGACAGAACCTGAGCATTTAAACTCAATTTTCAAAACCTGAGTTAATCCCCAGAAACTACATTGAATCTGTCAGTAGTATAGCATATGTGTAATAGATGTCAGACTCTTGCAAACAACACTTCCTTAAAAGTAGCCTGGTAGGAGCTTGATCTCTTTCTCTCATTTATTTTGGACTTTGTGCATTGCTTCCACCGTGTCTTAAGCGGTCTCAAATCTCAAAGTCTTTTTAGATTTTGACCTTAAGTGTCTGCATTGCTATAGAGACATTTTTGGCCAGGAGAACAGCAGTGTCTTTTAGAGCAGACGAACTAAATCCTGAGGTAAGGAGAATTAATCTAGTAGAATATTGTTCAATTATACTTGTCCCTTTGCAATCTTTCAGTGAGCAGGACTAGTGTAATGCCCTAGTCTGCTCAGCCCCTTTAGGGGTAGCTTGTTTGATTGCTCTGGGCAGTGCAGTGCAAGAGAAACAAGAAAATTCTCAGGGGGTTCAGTAACAACTTTTGACTTGCAAAATTTAGAGCATTAAGGTAGAATAAGGTACTTAGCAGATTTTAAAACAACATCCAAAGTAAGGCACTTCACAAACTTAGCAATCTTCAAGAAGTTAGGAGAAGAAAGAATGAGAGAGAGAGAGAAAGAGAGACAAAAGGAGAGGGCAAGGTTCATGGTCACCACTCTTGGACCCCTGGATGAGAGCTGATTGTTGGAATTTCAATGTCCTTGCAGAAGTGATGGTTTGCACATCATCAGCAAAGCACCCTGATTGAGCCATTAATCATTAACAGTCCACTCTCTCACAACTAGTATGCAGGATGGAAAATAAGATGGAAAACATGTTATTGAGGTAGAAATTTTACACTACAAAAGACAAATTGGAATATTTTCCTGATTATCTGCAGAATATAGTACTTTGACATAGTTCAAACATCTGATCTAATAGGCTTTTTGTTAATGTATAAATGAGTTTTGTGCAACAGTTACACTGCTGACACACAAAACATTACTTAGCTTTTGACTACATCCCTCCCCACAAGAAGTGTATGTAGTCAAAGCTGTATTTGAAAACATGTTCATTATTATTTTGATGAGAATTATAGGGTGATATTTATTTAACATTTTTAATTGCATAAACGCAGCCATTCATGAATGGAAGAATATTTGAAAATAGTAGTAACTCTCATTAAGGGCAAAATAATATGTAACTTATAATGGATTATTTCTGATAAAAAACAAATGTAATTTCACCACAAATTAATGATAACTGTAACTTTTTCAAAAGTATTGTAATTAAAAAGTAATTTAGAGTCACTAAGACCAAGAATTGGCAGTCTTAACTAAGAATATCAGTTACAAGCTAGATGTCAAGACAAGCATACTGTTTAGAGAAATACTTTGGTTCGATTATTCGATATATTTGGTTCGATTATTTTGGTTCGATTTATCCTTTTACCCTTCTCCTCTCTGTAAAGAGCTTTATGTATATGTTTACAGTTGGTAGGAAGATTGAATATTGTGAAGTTATCTGAAAACTGAACAAGTACTAGAAAACTCAAAAGAAAAACCAGCTTGCTCTCATCAAATTTTAAGCACCATCAGCATCTGGATGAGCCTTACAATGACCGACTCTACCTGCATGTACCTCTGGGATACTTTTTGCATTTCACATGTGAATAACCTGTACGAGAGACTATGGAATGTAGTTTTTGTGGTTGACAGAACCCAAGTGAATAGAGTTGATTTTTGCCTTATCCATATGGGCTTTACATTCTGAAAGATGAGAAAATAGTCTCTTGGCAATCTTTTGTTGTATTTGTGCCAGACACAATATTTACATTACGTTTAAGATTCTTTCTTTTCTATTACAGCACTTGCTCTCAGACAACAATCAGGAAAGGTTTAAATACATGACTAAATTAATACATTTTTGCATACTCACACTGAATAAATGGCATAACTGGCTGATTGCCATATTGCATCTTAACTTAGAATCTTCACAACCTTGTGGCCTTAAGTATTTTATGCAGCTTTAGTGGTTCAATGTATCAAAATATTTCAATTTTACAAGAAAAAACACGCAACAAAACCAATTCTGCTCAGAAATACCAGGAAAAAGTATTTTTGTATGTTAATGAATATCTTATGCATCAGTAAATTGTATAAAATTAATCTCGAGATCATCAAATACCATGTTTTCATCAGGCTTTTCACTTATTAAAGTGAAATGAAACAGAATTGATTAGAAGACAAGTGTTCACTGCTGCCTTGGATGTTTGTATTCTTAATTTTGTCTGCATTCAACACCTAATTTAAACAAAATTCTTTCAATGGTCAGTGAATATGAATTTAGTCAGAATGTGCTTTTTCATAAAATGTACAATTTTTATTATCTCTTTTATTCTGTTTGAAAACAAAACATTCTGGACTTCAGAACCATTTTCATCAAATCTTATCAAAAGTGATGCAATTTAACAAAATATTTCAGTTTTGGCAAAAAAACATATTTTAGAAAAACACATTTTGTTATGTTTGCCCACCAGCTTTGCTAGTGAAAAGCATCTGTTTAAAAATACTTTCTTCAAATCATATCCTTCCAAAGGGCTTGGTTGTTCTTTTGGGGTTTTTTCCCCCAGTTTTATGTGCACTGTCCTTTCATTTGCAGCTAGAATGATGTAGAAATAAATAGCTTGTGTTACAAAGAAGGCCCTTGTTGCACTATATCAGTCTTGGAGCAGGAAGTACTAGAATTATTATGAGATAGACGATTTTCAAGATTGCCAGCTTAATTTTGCAGGTCCAAGGGGGATCTCATTGTTTAGATAAGCCATTTAGGGTTAGTCCAAAACCAGTTTTGGGTCACTTAGGAGTTCAGGAAAAAACTTCTGTTACACGAGCAATTACTGTTGTACTCCTGCAATCTTATGTTCCACACAGAGATTTAGCCAAAATTCTCAATGGTTTAAAATAAAAAAATCTAAACATAAAACTTGTAGCATGGGTCTACACAGTCTCTATCCTAGTTACTGTACCCATTTAAAAAACCTTGTGAACCTAAGGCTTGCTGTATATGTTAGATAAACAAAATCAGTCATCACAAAAGCCTAGCTGTTCATTTGCTTTCAGATGTATCTGTACAACGCCTGATATATCCTCTTATTTATGCAGATACTTCTTTTTTCTGTTGCAGGCTTTAGGGCAACGTGGCTGACCCTTTAAGGCAGAAAGCAGGCATCAGTGAAATACACTTTCTTTATCTTTTGGGAAACGTGGAGGGAAGATTAGGAAATACCTCTGGAATGGTTTATATTTTGATCAGGTGCATTTGCAGACACATCTCTTATCCCTCCCTAAAATTACAGAAGGATTTACAAGTCTTACTGTGGAAGTGGTGTCAAAGACATCTCTAAGTCAAGAAAGACATTCTTCAGAGCTTCAATCCATCTGTTGAGAGCTTTCTTGGCAGGCAGCTCTCATCACAACAAGGTGTTCAAAGAGAGGGATTTGCTCTGAACTGGCAAGTTGTAATGATGCTTCACAGGCATCAAATGCATTGTATCTAAGTGTCTCGGGATTTAAATGAAACTGCATTGCCCTTCCATGTAACTTTCAAATTTAGGAAATATGCTGTTGGTGAAATACATCAATATAAATGTCCACAGAAGACATTTCTGTGCACTACAGTGAATATAGTAAGTTTTTTTAAGGAACTCAACCTTATTTTAACCTACCTGTTTGCTTTGCTATTTTATCATTATGAATTTGTTTAATTATGTCAAGAAATTCATGGTTAGAATATGTATATAACAGCTTTTTGCTGCTCTTACTGCTACTGCTATGTAATGGTCAAGTGTGAGAACTAGAATGGGAATATGTGTTCAACTCTGTACTTTCTAGTGGTGTTGGGTATTTGAGGGGAAACATCCGTGAGATTTATAATGGGAATTGTCACAGTGATCCACATCATCAAGGAATGATCCAAAGTGCAGGAAAATTGCTGTCATCTGATTCTGATGCTTTTGAAAGAGGTGGAAAAAACCCAGTTCTATCTGAGTAAAACTACCTCCCTTGTAGTTTCAGCAGCTGATTTAGTCTTAAAACTTCACAGTCCTTTATCCTGCAAGAACTAATGAGACAAAAAAGTAAAGGATACTCAAAAGTAATGGTAGTCAGGAGTCAGCATGAATAATGTATATCCTCAATGAGTCACAATTGTCAGGGTTCAATGTTATCCTTGGATTATTGCAATTAGTTCCCAGGATAAAATAGAGAGCACATGTGCTCTCAAAAGGCGCTGCTATTCCTAGCACAGTGGTGACTGTATTCACACTGATGGCAGGGAAACGGGGCTGGCCTACCAGCAGAAAATAGATCCAGATATTGATGAGGGCTACAAAAAAAGTGGCATTAATTGGAGGTGAACAACAGTAACAGATGCCTTGAATTATTGCTGCTCCTCCCCAGACTTTTCAAGATACATTTGTATAATTCAGGAGCACAGTATTTCGCCACCCACACCTATTGCATATGTTCAGAAACACTTCAGCTCTTTTCTTTACTCCCTGGGACGTTGATTTTTTTGTGAACTGTATACACGGTGAGTTTTACTGGCATATCTCATCCCACTGACTTTGAGGCTATTTTTCATCTGTTTAACATATAGCAGAAATCATTTTGTCATAGTCGTGGTGGTATAAGGAAATAAAAAATTATGTTGGGAGTATGCTACCTGTAAACATAGTGCAATTTTCAAACTCACTTTGTTCCTTGATCTCTTAAATGTGACATATACACTCAGGTTATGCAAAGATGGATTAGGATTCATAGAAATTCTGAAAATCTTAAAGATTATATCATCTGGATGATTTTCAGAATTCTTCTGAGAGGCAAATATTTACCAGAAGTTTTAGAAATGCTTTTGATATTTTAACACCCAAAGCTGACTAAAACAGCGTATTGATTAACTGTGGATTAAAGAAGTATTTTAATAAAAATAGTTAAAAGGTTGCATGTAATTATTTTTATTTCTTAGTTCAAAACACTTTTTAATACCACACTTATATGTTTCCTTTGAATTTATTTAGGTTGTATTTAGACTAACATTTTATAGCTGGAACACACCAGAATTTATTCTTTGCAGTTGGAAATCATGGAGGTAGTCCAATTACTCAAAGGTACATTTTCATAAAGTTTACATAATGAGATTTCTTATCTTGTCCCTCTCAAAACAATCCTTTCTCCTCTTCTGGCATGCCATGACTAAGTGTTCATCAAAGCAAAAATGTTGTACAGTAAAATACCCTGTCTGGTTCCAATGAACCAAAAAATGAAACCCCTGTGCAGAGATGAGGTTGTGTCTTTTTCTTTTAGCTTACTTGTTGATGGGAATGATAAATTCGTCAGGCAATCTTTAGGAAAACTTTTTTGCATTAAAAAAGTTATGCTATTGAATCCAAAACACTTTGGAGAATGTTTCAGTTTAAAAAAGTGTCAACAGAGGTAGATCTTTAGGTTTAACTTTTTTTCTGGGAAGATAAAAGTTTAAAAATACTAATTTATATACTAAGTTGCGGTTTGAAAAAGTGTCTGGAAGACAGACCAGTGCAAAGCAAAAACATATTTCACAGCTTTGAAGTTTATCATGAAAGGCTTAATATTTTGTCCATCTTTGAAGGAAAACTTACTTTATGGGTATCTGCAAAAAGAATTGTCTCCAAATTCCTTCTCGCTTTCTTGAAAATATGGGAATTCCTTACTTTTTCAGTAAATATTTTAGTAGTGATGTAGAAACAAAAAAAGGTTTGTACCTATCTTTGGAGAATAATTGTTCAGATGGGTGACAATTGACATGAAGATCAAGAGTAGTTTAAAACCCACAGGTGCTCTGTTGCTGAAGAGCACTGATACATTTTTCTCTACATTTCCCCTAAAACCTGCACAGCCAATATAAGCTTTCTTTTATAGCTACAGCTCTATGATATGCCCTGGACTTATACAGTGCTGTGATATGCACTGTAGTTGTAGTGTTATCACAAATCCCTCTCTTTTGCGTATCATGAAAGGAGGTTTCCTTACAGCTTTCTGAATTTCTGTGCTGATTAGCCAAATAGGCTTCATTTTTTTCTTAGAAAAATCCAGTATATCAATTTTTTAAGACTACATGTATACTTCTGTACTGAGCGGTACATTCCATTTAACAGTTTTTCACATCCTTGAGAAAATTGTAAAAGCTATGGTGCTTTGTTCTTCTGCTGCTTTTCCAGTAAAATTCCTTCATGTGTTCCATTGTTGGTCATTACTCTTTTCCATAGCTCCCTGTTCAGCATTCTTTTTTAATAGTTTTAATCTTAGTTTAGGGTGTTTACATTTATTTTCTTTCCAAGCAGTCTGTTTACTTAAGTAAGCGGAGAAGTAGAGTCCTGTTGTCAGCTTTAAAAATGAAACGAAACCTACAAGTCCAGTGGAGGTCTAAAGTCACACAAACTGGGTTACAAAGGACTTTCTCCCAATTGGGGAATCTGTTTTCTCCATTCTTAGTTTTCACCACACCTGTAAGCTGACAGCTTGGTACTATTACCAGACACAGTATCTATCTATCAATCATTGTTTGCTTTTGGTAATTAAGAGCAGATGGCAAGTGCTAAAGGTAAAAAAAGAAAAATATGTGGCTGTTGATGAAGTGGAAAGAAAAAATCCTGTCTTGAACAAGTTGCATACTTCACATACAAACAAATGTATGAATTAGAGCTTTTGGAAAATACTCACTTTTATTTACTAAGAGTTAATGAAATTGATGCGTTCACAGAACATTTGGCTTTGTGTAAAAAAAGGCAAAAAATATGTTACTTGTGGTTGAAAATGAAAAGGCTTCATTAAGTCAACTAAAAAATAATATTTTACTTTATGTTAAACTAAATCTGGTCTCTGTAAGGTGAATCAGACCAAGCTGTCACTTAACAGAATCCACCTGTACCAGGTCAGGTTTTCAAATAAATCCTATCCCATTCTCAGTTTGCTCTGCTGACTGTAGCATGCTCAGGGAGCTGTGGTGCATTTGGCTGATAATGTCTGGTCTTTTAGATATTAGGGAATTTTCTGCAACAATTTTCAGATGCCCTTGGACACATTCAGTATAAAATATTCAAACTGCAGCTTTCTTCACTGTAGTCAAAACTCTGCATCAGGAGAGACAGTTGCCTCAGCTGCAGTGGCATTGCTTCCACAAGCAAGGATGCATGTTCCCGACTGCATTGGGAAATTACATATTTTTGTTTTCATATAAAAAGAACGCCCTTCCAGCAGCCAGACTAGGAGTCAAATTAGAGTCATCCCTGCTTAGAGAAGGATGCTTCATTGACATCCAAGGCTACATAAAATGACTTTGCTCAAACTAGTCTCTTAACCACGCAGGTCAAACATTACCTTATCTTTCAGATCAGTTTTGCCTTCTTTTCTGCTGGTTGGAATGCCTTTAGAAGCAACTAGAAATTTCAGTTTTCAGTTGGAATCAGAGTTGAGTCATCTACATTATAAGAAGTCTACTTTCAAGAGAGTTTTCCAAGTTTTGAAGTTAAAAGTAATTCAGACTGTATGAGAGATTGAAAATTAACTAAAACCTTTAGTTGCTTCTCTTACTTGAAAGCAAGACCTAAAAATATGGTAACAGCTATTATGCTAATGTTACTGCATGAAAAACATCAGTTTAGTCTTTAATAGGTTTTTCAAGAGGGTATATTCAGATTTTTGTGTACTATACTCTTTTGTTATCCTAGTTTAAAAATAAAAAGTTATAACAATAATCTATACTATAGGAAGCCAGAAGATTTTTCTAAGAATGCTAAATTACACTATTTTTAAAGCAGAAGTATCTTAATATAAAATGGAAAAAAATTATGCAGATTATGGAACACAGGTTGAATTTCAACAACAAGGAGGAAGATAGGAAAAACAGTCCCTTTGCCTTATCTTATTGCATATTATTTCTGAGTGAAATTTGAAAAACTATGCTGATATCATTTAAACTGCCTTAAAGGGATAAGAAAATGTCTTAAATGAACATGCCATAGTTGTATGAGCTTATGATTGTTGTCACATATATGACTGGTGAGCCTGGAACACTGAAATAATTTCTTTTATCTTCTGCCTAATGCAGAAAATATACATGATGTTATACTGAAAAAAAATACAGAACACACCCTCCTTTGAGAATAGTATCTCCTACTGGAAATGTCAGCCACCTAGAAAAATTCAGATATTTCATTTACATAAATTGTTGTCCCTATGACACTTTACAAAGTAGAAAGTAAAATAAAATAAAAAAAATAATCCATCAGTTGCTTTGAGGACAGAGGAAATGCAGATGATTCTAATTGCTGCCCAGTTGTGAAGAACTGGCTGCTTGAGTTTGAATTTGTTAGTTCCAACCCAAAGGATCCAAGTATCCTTTTTGTTTCTCTTGTGCACACTAACACAGGCATAGCACATATACACACACATGCCCTTTATTCATCTTGTTTGTTAGTTATCCTTTTTAATAAAATAAGTTACCAGATTGAAAAATTTCTCTTTTTCTCTCAGTGTCGGAAAACTAAAAAAACCCTTGCAAAACCTTTTTGAAATGCTGGCAGCCATGGATATAAGCCAGAATAGGCAGTTGGACTTTATTTTTGCATTGAAGGGCCCAAAGCTGTGTGCAAACTCCTGCGCTCCCTCCTTCTCATGCACGCACTGAGCACCATGGAGGTCTGGGCAGCACCTGAACTGTCTTGCTGACCCTTACCCTCAGTCCCCAGACTGGTGTTCCTAATAACGCTATGGCTATAGCACTTGATATTGACTACTTTCCAAAGAGGGAGTGGGAGTATGGCTGAATTTTGGAGCATGCCCTTTTTCCTTCAAGATCCTGATATACAGATATAAGCAAACTTCCTGGGAAGAAGTATGTCAGCCCTGACAGCAAGTGATCAGGATGAGGCTGGAGTTTTCCCCTGTGCAAGCTGGCCCTGTGCTCAGCCATCACAGTTCAGAGCCTGTGTCTGAAGCCACCACACATACACGGGCAAGTGACGAGAACACTGGGTTCGGCAGCCTTTTGGTTTTCTCCCTGATGCTATTGCAAGTTCCTTGGGTTCTTCCCAAATGGAAACTGAAAAGAGAAACCACAGAGTTCAATGGGATGAGAGTAGTACTTCCTCCCATATTGCAGGCTGAGAGTCTTCATGTTGCCTACTAAAGCACACCTTAAGGAACTGTGTACTTTGAGGCTTCAGTTTGAAGTCATGAATTTATTGCTGCAGGGAACTGGCAGCTCAGCTCTCTTTCCAGTTCTTTGGTGATTATGGTTTGTATAACAATGGATCATAGTAACAAAATGTTAAATAGTAATTTTAAAAATATTTAGGTATAAACCATAAATAGAAGGTACTTGAGTACAAAGTTGTTTTGATTTATTTCCCATTTGATAGATATTTCCTATGTGAATACATGATATGAGATGAATGCTCTGTTACTTGTGCAAAACTCAAAGCTTGCCTTTGAGCCAAAGGGTTCTTTAAGATGTCCTACAACTACAAGGGAAAAAAAAAATCTAGTTCTCTTTCAACATGAATCTCATGCTTCAGAGCATACCCTACAGGGAATACACATTCAACATTTCATATCCAAGTCTTCCAAATCCACAAATGAGCAAGAATGACAAAAGTATCTATATCACAAATGTTGATTGGATTTTGTTCACATGAAAGGCAATCAGTTAAAAAGCTACTGTTTTCCAGTTTCTCAAAACTTGTGTGTTAGAGTGCTTGTGAATAACACTTTTTTGCCTTACAAAAACCCTGTAGACCGAAATCACTCAAGGCTGTCAGGGAACAAAAGTTTCTGCGTATAATGTGATTTCACACCACATTAATCCATGTACAACACATTTTCCTTAGGAATTGCTGTTCTACATGTACTTGTTCACTTCTACTTTCAAAGGACAACTAGAAAAACTTGTCTTCAACCTCCCGTAGAGACACAAAGGGTAAGGAATTGGATTATTAACCTTAGGCTGTCATATAGCATCCTTGCAGGCTTATTGGCAATAAAATGTAAGGTTAAAAAAGTGGTTTGGTCTCTTATCTTCAAGATAAAGCTCAAACTTTTTAAGGCTGGTCCATAAGACACGGCCTGAGATTAACAAGTTTGAGAGTTCTCTCTTATAAGGAAGAAAAAGAGCACATATTTTCATCCCTTTTGTGGAAACATGAAACTGAAGTGACGTGAAAGCCACAGACACTGGGACAGAATATCTGAAAAACTGCTTCTTACTATGGATATATGTTAAACTGGACACTAATTCTATTATTTCATAGGTGACAGTTGTTTTTCCTTCTACTTGAAGAAAAAATTGATGTGGGATTTATTGCCAATTTATCTAGAATTTTGCTCTTAAAATATATTGCTTTCAGCAAATCAAGCATATAAAAGAGAACATCTACTACTGGAAGGTTAAGGTGTTGTTTTCTACTAGGTGTTCTTTTCACACTGTTAAATGATCACTTTTTTATCACTCCTTTTATTACTGTACTTTTTTTTTATTACTGTACTGTTTCTTTTCTGTGGAAAACACCATCTCTTCAAGTCATTTGGCTGAAAGATGCATCTGTGTAGGGCTACTTCATTAAGGCCCATGACTAAGAGTAGCACATAACTCTGTAAGATTGATTGAAGAGAGATGAACTCAGGTGCCAACTCCTAATTTCTGTCTACAGTTCTGGGAATAGATTCTTCATAGCTGGGTTGTTTGTGAACAGACAAACCTACACTGGATTACTGAGACATGGCTCAGAGACCACAGGTCTGTTGGTTACTTGGGCTCTGGAAAAGGTAAGCAAACACCTCAGCTTCCCGGGGTTCAGTGCTGGGTGGGCTCGGCTCAAGTCCTCTTCCTGATTTCACTGCTCAGTGGGAGCTGCTGCGGGATACATTGGCTGCGGTCCTTGTCAGCAGCACAGAGATACCTGCCAAATTCACAACATTGTTCACTTCACTGGGCTGCAGGCAATTGTATGCTTTTTATCGGGCTAACATGTACAGCCTGCTGGTGGTGACACTTGATGTCTTCAGCGCTTTGGAAGTTTTGTGTAGTTTGCAATGCACATGGCTTTTTATGAGAGGAGATCTTTGATTATTTTCCACTGCCCATGAACTGAGGCATACCCACACTTCTGTTTATAATTATGCTTCTAGTAAGAGCTGTTCACTCCTGGCAAGATTTAGCAATGCAGGAGTACATTTTGCTGATTGTAGACTGTGCAGTATTTAATAGCAAATGTGAGCTTTTGGTGCCAGGATATTCCAAGGCTCACATTATATGACCATTTGTCAAATACTTCTAGACTTACTGTGAATTAAACACTATTCCTGTTGTAAGTTATTTCACATACATATGACACTTCAGAGTGATTTATCTCTACAGGGGGGAACTGTAGGCTTGGAATTGGAGAGATTTTCAATATGTAGCATCTTTATTAGCATTAGGTATGAAAAGCAAGTTTCTGGCTGTAGCTGCACACTTTTTATCAGAATTTTGAGAAGCCATCCTCATGATGGATAATACTGCTGTGTAGGAGACTGAATGCGGTGGCAAAATAACTTCATTTTATTTGAGCTTCAAGAAGCAGATGAACTCTTTTTTTGGGAAAAGATAGCTGAAATAACAGTAGCCACTAGGATGATACAAGCCATATTGGGTGAATTAAAGCTTGTTAGTGAGTAGTGAAAAGAATCTCCAGAAGGTGCAACAGAAAAGCAGAGTTCTATGGGAGCAGAGGCTGCTCAGCTGGGACACTTCAGAAGCCAGGCTGTGCCTCTTCAGGCTTGGAAGCAAGGAGAATAAAATAAGCAGCAGACAAAGTATGCCTTCAGGATCCTTCCTTCCCTCCCTCCCTCCTTTCCAAAATGAGATCATTGACAAATTATAAAAGAATGCAATATTACTCTTTTGTAGGTTGCAACCGACTGTAGATTATTTTTTCCCTTTTAGGTTCTTGGATGTGTTCTCTTTGTTGTTGGTGAGACAAGCAAAGCTAAATCTATTTAAATCGGTTCTCCATTGATCCATCAGTCATTTTAGTTACTTGTTGAGCTCATCTTAATCCTGACTGTGTCTCCATTTTAGTGCATGCATGTGCACAGGTGAAAACCAGAATAAAAAGAAGCCCAGTCCTGACTTCCCCTTTACCTGGGGTTAGGACAAGTGTCTGAGAGAATGGACCTGGAAACAAGACTGTCTAGCCCAGTAAGTAGTTTTAGCAGACCTTACAAGACATGTCAACAGAAGAAAAACCTGAAGCATCACATTACTGCAGCTCTCAGCACTTAATTCCTCTGTACTATTTTCATTTTTCTATTCCAGACACCTTTGCCTGAAATTCAACTCTTTCTACTATATATATCCCAGACACTTCTTAGACTTGAAATACATGTTGTTCAGGATATTAAAAATAAATATTATTTTAGAAATTGTAAAGATTTCCAATATCTCATTGCAAACCTCAGTCTTTTGTGACTACATTCAGTTTGATGATTGATTATACTTGCCTTAAAGTCAGAAATCAACAAATTTAAAGTAATACCTGAAATATATTTATTTAAAAATAAATATGTTAGCAAAATTAAGAATTTTAATATTTTAAAAAATAAATATCCAATGCTTTTATACAAGATGCTAAAAGATCATGGAAGTTTTCGCAAGCATGAACTTTTTATGAAAAGACAGTGGCTGATCTTTTTTAAGGCAGAGCTAACATCACCAAAGATACTAAGTGATATGAAATGATAAGGTAAATGAGGTGCCAAACTCAATTAATGGAGATAACAAGCACCAAATTTTGTTCAGCTTTAAACCCATTTTCTAACCTCAATCCAATACAGCACTTTGGAGAACCTTTGCTGAAGTTATGGACTTGATTATAATTCACAAAACCATTCAGTTGACTTTATTATATGAAAAACATGCAGATGAACAAAGTCCTGGTCTTAGTGTTCTTTCCAGTCATGTTTAAAGCTTTCAATTTAGCATGTGTTCAACTTCTTTATAGACTAATATGGCTCCCTGTGAGAAGGCTTTGAGGTGCTCAGCCTAAATCATCCATTCTTCATTTCATTTTCAGACTTCCAAATCAGTTCCTTGTTCCATGCTCTTACCTGTCAAATGTACATGGACTTTTACTGGGCCTCATCCCTGCTTGCTTCTTCTCCAAGATAAATACACTTAGACCTCTTATTTTAACTTATATGTGTGTCATGTTTATTTTTCTTTTTAGCAGCTTTTAGTTGTCATAAAGTTCTAAAGGATTTCCTGCAGAAATCTCATCTCATCTTTAGAACCTTTACAGGTACAATACAAAAAATATTTTTCTTTTAGTCATTCATTCAGTTTCAGAAATACTGCATAGCACTTTGTAGGATTATGTCTTTGTTGCTATCAAAATGTTTATATGCTGCACTAATTTCCCAAGATTTCTTACTTTTTCTGTACAGCATGAAATTAATAATTTTCTCCCTGGGATTTACAGTTCTTCAGGGAAAGAATTTGCTGCCCTTAGTCCTTCACTTTCCTGATAGTAATAACAGTTCTTCCAGTTCAGTGGTCTCAGAATTTCATCCATGCTCCCTCTACTGCAACTTCCAGATGAAACCATCCAGTAAGGCCCATTGCCAATCATCTTACTTGCTGTCTTCCAATGTGATTTTTTTTGTATTCTAATCTTTTATTTGCTCCTTTAGCCAGTTCTAAATCTACATTTACATTTTCAATAATTCATATTGGCTTGGATAAATATGTCAAGCTAGATTTTCTGGCACACAATATAAAATGTTTTATTGAAATTTAATTCTTACCACTACATTCATATCATTCTTTGGTCTTAATATCTGAAAATTAGTTTATGAGACAAAGGGTCTTTTTCCTTCACAGGTGATTATTTTTTACCCATTCTCTTTCATATTTTTTCTCTTGAGAACTTACATAATTTTATTTCATTTCAATTTATTTGTTGATAAGAATGGTGGCTCTTTCCTGTTGTAAATCAGTGCACTTACTCTTCTCAGTATTTTTGGAACCTACTTAGTTTGCAATATCACTTGAAAAGGGTTCAGCTTGTTTATTATTTGCCTTTCAAAGTAACATAGAAAACAATTCAGCAATTAAGTGCATTTTACAAAATTATATGAGAGTTGTATATATACAGTACTACTACTGCACTATACAGTACTACTACTACTACTACATATATATTCAGTACTACCTTATTAGAAAGTGATACACTACAGATGTGAGGGAGAAGGGAAGGAGACAGTGGTTTTGGCTGCTGATGCAATAGGGTCAAGATTTATGAGCTGTCAGTTATCCCATTTGCTACACCCAGCCCTTGCAGACGTGTCACCATTATCTCCAAAATGCTATAGCCAAAGTTAATGACCTCTGAATTATGATGCAGTGACAGACTGAGGCATCCCTACTTCTTGGGTTCTTAGAACAGACATTGGGTCTATGTTTCAGGCTCTTTGCAATGTGATTGATTCCATGATGTCAGCATGCCCAAAATGTGTTGCTTTCATTAACAGTTCTATGCAAAAGTTTAGAAAAACAGGAAAGTGAGAAAAGAGAAGACCATGTGAGAAGTGTATTATGACTCAGGAAGGTGCATCAGTCATATTTACTTTAGTAGTATCTGAATCAACTTTCGGTTTTACCAGAAAGATAGAAATTTGAAATAGTCCTTTAAATTTTCAATGGGTTGAGATGCACTCGGCAGAAGTTCCCATTTTGAAAACACAAGATCTCATTATCTTCACTGACTTCATTTCAATATAAAAAAATACCCTGAAGGATGGAAAGGAAAGGAGAATGGAACCTATTGGAAAAACTTCTGCTTTAAGTTTGTTTCAGTTGGGCCTGGAGTAGTTACCCAACTGCTGCCACTTAGAGCTGCCACAGCAAAGTGTATTGCACTGACTGGTGCAATACAATGAATGAATCCCTGCAGGCAAACAGTGCCAATGTAGCCATCTAAAATCAGTTCAGCACTTCAGAGACAGCCTGTGTGAAGAACACATGCTTTCATGAGAGAAGATAATGATGGGAGACAACAGCCATTTAAGGACTTGCAACTCTCTGAGTACCTTTAAATATGTGGAATCCTGCCTACCATATCTTTGTAGAAATTGGTTAAATCTTGCAATGATAACTGTTTCACATTTCCATTTTTCATCTAGATTGGAATGAAACATGTCTAATAAAATTAAAGGAATAGAATTTTACATGGGATAAAGAACATCTGACATGACTAACATCATTGTAATAAAAACAGTAGATTCATGCTGCGTACAAAGCTGTCTGGAGGACAAACACTGTTTTTCAGCAGGTTTCAAGGTTTGAAAATTTGATTGTATTTTAGAAACAATCCCAAACATTCTGAAAACTTTGCAAAATAAATTGATGAGTAAATATTAGTTTTTGAGTCAAAACAAAAAATGGTTTTATATGAGAGGGTTCTTTTGACTTCACTGGGTGTTTGTTTCTCTCTCTTGTAATACGGAATAGATATTTTTCTGTTGGAGTCGGACTAAGAATTTGAACCCTTGTCTTTTACATCCCAGCATCTGAACCAAGGCAATGTGAGGATTAATCTTGGTCTTTCTCCTATTTGCTGGCAGGAACAGTCAGAAAGCCTTGCATGTTCAAAAATGTTGTTGAAACAGATACATTTCTGGAAGACATCTGCTTGAACAAGATTTCACTTCTTCAAAAACATTTGTTCAGCTTTAATCATTGGCTCATTTTCCTCTTCTATTACTATGGTTATCTGACATTTTCTAGGAGATCTAAAGGAATTAGTTGTTCAAATGTCATTACAATGTGGTGGCAGCTAATTATCTACCTCCTGCAGAGTTTTAAAAATGTCAGATGTTTTTTCTTTATCAACAGAGTTTTTAAGTGGCCTGTGACTGATTGTTTCCTCCTATTTGCCTACATATTTATCTTGTGTATATACATGTGCTAATCATATTATTATAGAATTAAAATGCACATAAACAATTAATTGATAGACCTATTTCCTGCAGGAAAATCTGTGCCCAGAGAAAAAAGGCTTAATTTCAAATTGTACCTTATATTAACATGTATTCTGGATGATTGTGGTTCTTTTTTCTTAATATATAATACTTATTGCTAAAACCACTAACTATTTAGAATAGAGCAGCACAGAACAGAAAAATATATGATAAACCTGACTAGACTAGACTATACCAGTTCAATCAGAAGGACCTACAGTGGTCATCTAGTCCAACTGCCTGACTAATTCAGGACTGACCAAAAGTTAAAGCATACTAGTAAGGGCATTGTTCAAATGTCTCTAACACACTGTCAGGCTTGGGACATCAAACACTTCTCTAGGAAGCCTGTTCCAGTGTTTGACCACCTCCTCGCTAAAGAATTATTTCCTAACCTCAAATCTGAAACTCCCCTGATGCAGCTGTGAACCATTCCCAGATGTCCTGGTCTTTGGATCTCAGGGAGAAGAGATTAGCACCTGCTTCCTCACCTCCCTAAGCAGGGTATGTTGCAAAGGAATATTATCACAAATATTACAGAAATCTGCATTTCCTGAAATGGGGTTGTTGACATCACATGAGGAAATGGGGAGTAAAATACAAAAACATAATCCAGTGAGCACACTTGTCCCAAGACCAATGCATATATTTGTTGTTATTTACCTTGACCTAGCCACATTCTGCATGAAGGAAAGACATGAGGAAGGAAAGCTACTTCTGAGAGGTGGGATTAGGAAGCCAAGGGCCCTCTACTCACCCCTCCATGTGCTCAAAGTCTCTGAAAGGACTGGACTTAGTATCTTCTCACAGCATCTTCTGTCAGATTTTGTATTGAGACTTTAACAGAAAATACCATGGATTTAAAATGAGGCAACTCTGTCAGGGTAGGTTTTCCTTTTTGGCTTGAGTAAAAGTGCAGAGGGACATGTCAATCCTGAATTTGGTTGGCATTTTACTGTCAACAAAAGTCAAATGTGTGAAAACAACTAGGTATTTCAAAAAGAAAAATTCAAATTGCCATGGAAGAGTAAAGAATAGTATTTTAAAACCAGTGATAAAGACTTTAACTTGTCCTGTTAAATAGGAGGAGCACAGGACAAGACTCTCATTCCAAAGGTGACAGGTTAAAGCTGACTTTAGTTTTTGGTCTGTTTGGTAGCTTTTTTCCATATAAGAAAGAAGTGTATTTGTCTCTTCTTGTCCAGAGAAGTTTATGTTGGCCCAGGAATTCCATGAAATGAAATTTGAAAGAAAACCTCTGCTTTGGGTGAGTAACTTGAAAACAAATGGCTTAGGGCTTTGCAAGCCTGCTTTATAGAGAAGTTCACATGGCTTTCCTTACATACAGTTAGAGTCACATAATATGACATGACATAACTCTTCAACTGTACCTCTGCTTCTAAAGCTCCCCAACATGCTGTGCATGATGTACAGTGTGACCTCTGAACCCAAAGCTTTGCATAAAAATAGCTTAGAGAGAACTACGAGAAGCATAATGAATCCTCATGTATGTGAGGTTGTGACCAGTATTTCTTGAAGTCCTAGTGGGAGTTATTATTCAGACGGGAGTAGCTGTATGGTTTTGTCCCCACAGAGTTGCAAAAAATAACTTTTCTTCCCTTTATTGATATTAGTGGTATCACAAGAGTTGTCAACATTAAGGTTAAAATTTTGTTTCCTTTGTAAATCTTATTTGTAGAGGTTTTCACATCTGGCTTATTTCAAATTACATCAAGCTTCAAGAAATTTGGTGTCTAAACTGTCAGCATGAGTGTGATTTTTTTTTAAAGCAAAAATGTTTAAATCCATTAAAATATTAGAGCTATGCAGTGGGAAAGTATAGTGTGTGTTCCCATGGGATCAATGAGAGTTTTGCCTTTGACTTCAATGGAAACAGGAAGAGGGCTATAATGTGTAATCAGTCTCAGAATCCCCCAGCCCAATCCAGTGCTCCAAACTTTAAAAGAGGACCCTGAGGTGTGTATGTGATGTATCTTTTTCCTTTGCCAACCTTTTAGCAGGATTTTTGTGGTGTTTTAACATCTGAATACAGAGTCAATACACCTCTACTGAAATAATGCCTTACTGTCAGAGCAATGGCAAACAAGCCACAAATAAACCCCCAGTGCCCTCAATGTGAGAGACTGGTATCTTGTTTCGAGTCCCCTGAAATGTGAAATCACAGAGCAAAAGTAACTAGAGATGGAAAGTTGAGTATTAGGTCGCATGTTACTCTCCCCTGCCAGTCTAAAATTGTTCCCTGCAGTTTGTAATCTAGGTTTAAATGACCTGAGTATTAAGGGACATCTCCCTGTTTCCTCAGGAGTATATGCCAGTTTAACAGACCTTACTTTAGGAAACATATCCAGATGGCCACTAGATACTCCCCGAACTCACTCAAAGGGTGACCTCTTTGACCACACAAAATAATCATGTTGACTTTGACTCGCCTTTCTTTTAGTTCTTGCAGATGATGAGGTCTGTTAACTTCCCACCTATTTCTGTCAATACTTTACCTAGCTATTAGGGATCTTTTCATAATGCCTTATAGCCTTGACTTTATTTTGATCATGAAGGTATTTTATTTTGATTCCACTGTATTTTTGGCAACTGTAGATAGGACAGGTATTTCAAAATGTGTGTGTGTGTGTGTCTGTGTGTGTGCTAAAGTTCATGGTACAGCACAAGTATCCACAGCCAATCTTTCTGAGATTGGTAACATTTCACAGCCTGCAAGTAGCTGTCTTCTGTTCTCTATTTTTTCTTCCACAAACACTGACTATTAAATTTACTATCCAAAAATATGCCTGGCAGCTGAAATAACATTCAGCTTTCCCCATATTTGGGAATTCTGCATTATATAATTTCAGGCCACATCGTGCAGTATCTGATACATGATACCTGAAATAATGCAGCTCAAACAACAAGAACAACAAAAAAAATCAGGAATTTGTGCTTTCATCTTCAGTATAAGATAGCTCCGCTGATTATAGGATAAAATGATTTAACAGAAACATGTGGTTTTGAGTAATGTTGTTGCTCATGACAATGTGCTGTTGCCCTTAATAATAAATCATATACCCATGATGTACATCCCAGTTCATGCATTTACAGATTGTGACACATTCAACAGTGTATCTAGGAGTCAGCAAAGACTGGTAACAAAACAAAATGTGGTAAAGTGAACAATCCAGATGTAATGCAAGGGAACTTTTTGGATATCTCCTGCATTATAGAATAGATTATTTCAGTTGGAAGTGACTTACAACAATCATCTAATCCAACTCCCTGACCAATTCAGGACTGAACAAAAGTTAAAACAAACAAAAAAAGTTAAATGCTGTCAGGCTTGGGTCATCCACAACCTTTTTAGGAACGCTGTTCTGTTGGTTGAGCACCCTCTCAGTAAAGAAATGCTTCCTAATGTCTAGTCTGAACTGGCTCTGGTGCAACTTTGAACCATTCCCGTGAGTCCTGTCACAGGATACGAGGGACAAGAGATCAAGAAGAGATCAGACTGAACTGGGTGAAACCACAACCCCATCATGATCAGTGAAATTCCTCCCTTGATATCAATGAAATCAAGATTTTAAAATTTCAGTACTAAACTAGAATTTAGCCATTATTGGGGAAGATCAAAAATAGATCCAAAGCACCCAAACTTATTTACATTAAAGAAAACGGCAAAACTCAAACTGATTATAAAGGAACAGTTTCCAACAATCCCTTCATGAGCAGTACAGAAAACATACAATTTCTTGGTCCATGCAATATAAAATCATTCAGAGTTGTTTACAGTTCTTCCCATTCCTATTGGATTGATTGGCAGGTCAGAGATTACCCTGTGAACATCTTTATTTCCACAGCTCTGGTCCAAACTTATTTGTTCTTCCAGCCCTCAGCATTCCAAGCCTGTCACCAGTAAAGAGAGTAACGGAATATTAAATTAAAATGGGAGCTGTGCACTTATCAGCTTTGCCTCTGTCTTGAAGAGGTCTGATCTGGCACCTCTGGAAGCCTCCTCTTTTTATGTTGCTAAAGCTGAAGTGGCCCACATAACACACAGCCAAATTCTCAGTCTTTTAGTTACTTTTAAACTAAGTTTTGACAGGACTGTCAAGCACTGCATGCAGTATGTCAGTTAACACTGTGGAGTAAAATTGACAAAGAGCACTTTATGTACCTTCAGAGCAAGTATATCTTTACCAACACTTTTGAGCTATTTTAGGTTTGTAAGCTGCAAGTATCTCCTACTCTCAGATTTGATAACAGCAGAACCAAGACTAGAGATGAGTAGCACCTGGCAATTAATAATCTGGCCAGTCTGCAGGCTTTAATAAGAAGAATGATAAAAGTTTAAATTGTCCTGACTCTGGCAAACCCTTCCAAATACTGAGAAGTGTTTGTTTCGCAGCTGCAGGCAGGCTTGCCCCCCTCCTTATTTCTATGTAAAGAAGCATGTGAAACATCAGAGAAGGGTTAATCCTGAGATGAAATACAAAAAAGTAACAGAATTCTTTGTGTCAGTTGCCAAAATTGAAAATCTTCCCATAATTTTGCAAAAGTAAATGACTTTCAGAATGCTTTAATTGTTCCTTTCAACATCACTTTCTTCTCATCATGTCCTGGAACAGCAAAGCCTCTGCATATGCTGTGGTTAGCTTTTAAGAACCAGTCAATGGAATGAAAGTGAAATGAGAAAAGGGGCATTCTAAACATTTTCTAGCTTTTCTTGTAGTCTTTCCGTTTAATAACATCTGCTACTCATAAATCATGAAAAAAACGCTCTGACAGCCTGTAACACCAATACATGTTAGAAAGTGAGAGTCTTTCACCTCTTGCAGGTAGGCAAATACTTTCACCTTAAATGAATAAAAGCAGAATTTTAATCTCTTTCTGCCCATTTTCTAATGCAGTCTGCCTTCAACATTTCTGTCACCAGGGACTATCAGATGGCCCACCCTGCCTGCGATGATGCTGCCTTGCAGTCAGCACCACGTCCATGCTCAGTCTGCTGCACTTCATGTACCAAGCCTAATCTGTGCTTGCCTTGCTGTGCCGCCAGTGTGCAGACAAGCAGCTGGTGCCAGGACTTGTCCTTTTGCATTGGGTGCTGGGCTGGGACTTCTCCTCAATTGCTTTCCACAGTGCATAAAAAGAAAAATGTTCTTTTTTGAAAGCAGCACATGGGAAAGTTCTGTCCATCACTATTTTTCTGTGACTGAGAGACTTGTTTGTGGTGCACAGGTCTGTTAGGTAGAAGATGATTTTATTTTGCTCGCCATCAGGGTGGTTCCAGTAGAACATTATGTATATAAAATAATATATATATATACACACATATGTATATATATAGCTGAACAATAAGAGAGTTTTGAATTTTAAAGCCCGTTTTAACCTGACAGAGATCCTAATAATTTATTAAATAATAGATTAAGATGTAGAGAGCCAAGACAGCATATCACCTCAAAAACATCATTATACTTTGGGGCAAAAAAAAAATGTATGAGAGGTTATAAAGAACCAAAGGAAACTTTGTTCATGACCATCAAGTTACGACAAATTGCAACTGTTTAAAGAAAAAGATGAGTATGCTTAGCATAAATACAGACAAAGTAATAATAATGACTTGACTTCCCATAGTAGCCTCCTGGATAATTTTCCTGAAATCTTTTTTTAACAAATGCACTGAGTTTCTCATTAATTTCACTCAGATTTGATCCGTAAATTCAGGAGGAACATTATTAAAAGTTCTGTGATAAATATAGAAGCAGTAGATAAATCAGTTCCAGTGTCGTGTGTAGGCAGGTTGTATGGTGGCAGCTCAAACACTGCTGATTTCCAGCTGCCCCTCTGTGGCTTGCACCCCTGGAGTATTGTGTGGGCTCACCTCATTTGGGAGCAAAACAGCCAGGATGCAGCATGGGCCAAGTACTCCATGGGGGTCAGGGGCTGTAGGGGGTCTGCAGTGATGGCAGGACAGAGTCTGGCATCCTGGGACTGTCCCACCCCCAGGCCCAACCCTGACCATCAGGCAGCTCTATGGGGACAGGGGCAGGCAAAAACTGGGACAGAACATCAGCCCACAGTTACAAGTCAGCATAAAAACCTTGTCCTTTCTGTTCTTCTAGTCCTCAAGTTCTCTATATAAGCTGTATTGATTGACCTATCATTCTGTTCTCTTATTTTAATAAAGTCCTCAACATTGCTGAGGGTGCACTTTGACTCCTTATCCCAGTGGTGAAGATAGGCATAGGTGAAGATCAGCATAGGCATCAGCTTCTGGAATACAGCACTCCTGACCAGCCCTAAAGTGGATGTCAAAATTGCTGTCTTCTGAACCCAATAGTTTCAGTCAGTGTCAACACCTCCAACAGTGTACACATCCAGCCCCTCACTCCTCAACTTCCAAATGAGAAAGCTACAGGAGATGGTATCAAAGACCATATTAATATAAAGTTATGATACATCCATGTACATATCATAACTTTACGCTTTCCCTCTGTTTTCGTATATGGTATTTCATCACAAAAGGTCATCAAGCTGATCAAACATGATTTATCTCTGTTGGATGCACATTGACTAGTCCTTTGTCATCCATGTTGACATTAAATTACTAGGGGCTTGTTCCACTGTCTTTCCAGAAACACAGACAAAACTTACAGACAGGTTCATGCCAAGTTCACTCTCTGGTCTTAAGACAGACAGAGGCACCACTAGTCTTTTCCCAATTATGAGTAATTTTTCTTCATGTAATGAATTTCACTGATGATTCAAACCAGGCTTACAATTGCATCAACCAACTCATTCAGCATCTGGATGAATCCTACTCATTTTAGCCTGACCATATGACATTACTAGTAAAACCTATGAGTGTCAGAGACTGGCATGAGCCAGGCCATAGCAGTGTGTAGGTTTTTGTTTTGAATGGAGATACCTCACCATTTGGAGACACATTTGGACTTCATTGCCTTTAATTTAAAGGTCACTGAGGACATTGGGCCTTTTTTTTTATTCTTGCAATGAAATTGCATTCTGACAGTAGTTTTGTTTCAGTATTTCCAATATGATTTTTCTTATTGTTTACTACTTGTCTGTATATCTTCCTTCTCCTGAAATTTTATTTGTTCAAATGCAAAAGTCTCTAGAACAGAGGAGGTTTTTGTACTATAAGAGATGCCTTTGTTTAGACACCAGTAGCCTTGGAAATAACAAAAATCTACAAGATCAGTTTTCAGAAGGACATGAAGTTCCCATTGCTAGGATCCACAAATGCTAACTTATTCTAAAACATTAAGATTCCTAAGCACGATGATCAACTTCATATTTTTGTTAGAAATCTGATTGGCCAAACTCCATTTTAAAAACTCTGGCTTCTTGTAAGACTTGTTTCATCAATTACATACAAAGGGTTTAATTGAAGAGAAGCTGGTTGATTTTATTGAAATTCTGTTTTTGGTAAAGTTCTAGTCTTTCAAAAGTGTTCCTGAATACTATTCTCCTGGTTTTTGTGAAGAGATAACTGCTGGTTCTTTGCTCTAATAGTTGCATGAGGCACCAAAGAATGTCTGAAAAGAGTTTATTCAGCAAGACAATAAAAAAGGTCAAAGGTTATCCTTGTTTCTCATGACATGAATGAATTTAAATTAGCCCTTGCAGAACCCTTTAGCCAAAATACTTGTGAAATATTGTGTTGATGGAAAAATAGTTGATTTTTATATGTCTTATGCAACTTTTTTCTTTGAGACTCTGAAATCTATATCCTTTTATACCTACATTCCTATAACACAATTCTCCTCTTTAGTCTGCAAGTGTTAGCAAATCATGTGCTGAGGTTTTCAATTCTGCAGGAATCCATATAATACTATGTGATATGTTGCCAAGGGACATTGTAATACTGAAAATATTGGATGCAGAGATTGGCCCTACAAAGGTTTTGGAGACAGAGGGGATAGACTCTGTTTCATTGATCATGGGGCCACATGCTGCTGGGTGCTAATCAGTATGAGCTGTAATCTTGCAACTTCCTATCCTAGTTGCCAGGACTATAATAATATAGAAGTGCTCTAAAAGTTTTAAATTTTGTCTTCAAAAAGGTGTTCTTTCTGTGCTAGCTTCACGAGAAACTTCTCCATTAGAAAAATAGATGTGTGGCCTTAGGCAGAGGCATGGGGTTATTTATGCTGCTTAGATGTGGGCAATTAGCAACTTGCCTGCCCTGGGCCTGGTAACACCCTCTCAAAAACCCCTTGACTTTGACCTCTAAGACAGGTCGAAGACTATTCAGGGGGAAAATTTGAATGCAATCACTCTGCTTTAAGGGTTGAGTCTGGCTGTAAATACATAAACTGCTATGTGAGATGGCCTTGGGGTCTTAGCTGATTGTCTTTACTGGCATATGATCTTTCATAACCATTTTATTCAAAATAGGTTTATTGGAAAAATCTCTGCCATTAAGATATTCTTAGAGCTTTCATTGATGTCTGTATTAAAAGTCACTGGCACAATACAGCACCTCCATAACATACCAGTCACTGTGCTGAGAACACACTTGGGGACTCCACTTATCTCATAAAAATATGACTAGTATATCTCCCAGATGGAACTTGTCTGCAACCCAACTCAACCAGCCATGGTCCTTTGCTGTCCATACTGGTAGAGTTTATCAATGAGTAGCAAAGGTTTGGTATTTTTAATATTCAAGAACAATGGATATATCATATCACATATATTGATAGGATCAAATTGTCCTCTAGATGAGGGTGGTTAACTACTTGATGCTAAAGAGCAACTCAAAATTTCAGGATTACATTGGCTTACTTACAAATTAAAAGAGAATTTTTTATTCGCAAAGAGGAGCAAGTCATCAGTTGAAGTGAATGTGCTTATCTCCCTTTAACTCAGTCTGTGCCAAATTAGACAAGCAAGGATTATGGCTCCAGAATAGGCAAAATAATTTTAAAGCAATCTCCACAGTTACAATTTGTTTGTGTTAAAGAGGAAAATATTATTTTGTGTTTGGTAAGGACCATTTATAGTTTAGGACATTATTAAATTTTAACAGCAATGTTTTTCATTGTGACAAGCAGAGATAATTAGAACTATCTTAAATATCCAGCTTGAAATATCTTCTTGTTTTCCTTCTATGGGAAAAAGTATCCTTTTAGAAGAGAAGTAGATAAACAACTTCTACTTCTTTATAGGGACATAGAATGAAATAACCCTGTAAATAAATTAGTTAGATAATCTTTTGGAGCTTAAGGGGAATATGGAAGCAACGATTATTCTTACAAGCCAAATAATGCAAAACATATGACTTCCCTAACTAAAAACATAGAGTAATAGAGCTATGACTAAAAAAATTCAAGATAGAAAACTCAGTAATGGCTTTTGTGGAACTTTAGATGAAAGTCCTGTGTTAACTCACATAAAAATAGTGCTACAAATCATAAAATATATAATATAAATAATGTTATAAAACTATTATAAATGCTTTGGTTTATTATTGATAAATACCATATTATAAAATGTAAAAATGTGATTTTTACTTGATTTTGTAAATAGAATTTGCAGTTTCTTAAGCATTATTGTTTTACCCCATTTCTATCTTTATTGTTTTTAAGTCAAAGTATTTCTTGTGCTTTGAAAACTAAGCAGGCCACTTATGTGATCTGTCAGCCTACAGAGAATCTCTATTTGAAAAAAAGCACAGTAGATAATCTATTATCTGTTATTTACTAGACCTCAAAACTGCCTAAGAATACAAAAATAACCATGCTAGTTCTCTTTAAGGCTTCACCTAGGGCAGTATTCTGCCATCAACAATGCCCATAAGTAGACATCAGGGAAAAAGAAGATACATACAAGAAAAAGTACTTCCCTCTAAAATTTTTTCAGCTTCTTTCTACTTCCAGTTCAGGAAGCATCCTGTAGCATCAGGTGCAGAAAACCTGTCAGTATCTCGGAGTGGTGTGGTCCATAAATAAGTCACACCTGAAACTCAGATTGTTCTTTGAGAACGGAAGTTCATGAGATAATATGCAATACAGCTAAAAATGATATTATTTCAAAATTTTCTTTAATGTTATGCTATTGTATATCTCATTACACAGTAATATAATCACAATCTGAATTATATCATGTCTCCCCTTGGTATTTGTGCATTACAGTTGTGGTGAAGAAGGTAGGCCTTTCACAGTCATAATAAGAAACATCATCCCTGGGAGATAAAAAAAAAAAAGAGTCAGTCTATTACTGTGGATTTTGCAATTTTACTTCTCAGGGTATTTCACAGAATAAAATTGATTAAAAACCTGAGTTATAATCTCAGGGAGGGGATAAAAATATACTTAGAGCAATTAACACACTTCAGAGCTAGAAGAATGTTAGATGACTTAATTTTTATCGTCTTGAACTCTCTATTAACCTGCCTCTCTTATCCCTTTATATTTCATTTCCACAAGTTGACACATTGCTACACTCAGAGGCGATGTGTAAGGGTAAAGGTAGGTTATGGATTGCGTGATTTTATGGGATTAACAGCATGCAGTGGGAAATGTAAGTATAAGATTCACAACATCTGTTTAGGGCACTCAGCTTGCAAATTTTAAGAACAGCAAATTTTAAGTCTAGGCACCAGGAAATACTAAACAGCACCTAAACTCCATTAAAACCCAGACTTTCATTTTTGATCCAGAACCCAGAATCCCTCTCATAAGCATAAACTCTTGATAGAAGAGAGGAGCTTTTGGGAAGAATTTGGAGGGTCTGGTGACCTGAAGCCAGAGTGGAGCCTAGTCCTCATTGTCCTGACTCTTTTGAATCTGGGTTGTGCAGATCCGAGTTGTCTGGCTGAGAACCAGCTTCTCAGGGTCCATACTCACATAGTCATAGAACAACACACAGGTGGAGGAGTGGCCACTAGTTTAGCCCCTGCAGGGTGGATTTTCCTTGTGGGTTGTAACTAATTCCCTATATGTATCAGCACCAATTCCTAAATGAAATTAAAAGAGACACGTAGTAAAAAAACTATGGACATTCATAGACATTTCATATTCATATGAATATGGATATTCATATACAGGAATGGCCAGTTATTTCAAATTGATTGGACAGCAATTTGAAATACAGGTGCTTTATTTATATTGTTAAAATAGCCTTGAAAATTTAAAAACTATTTTGCTTGGACACTGAACTGTCATTTTCACTAGAGCTTTGTAAGATGATAAAGGCCATTTGCTGAATCCTATGATATATCAGGCTTTAAAAGGAAATTTCAAAAAGTATTTCTCATCCTACTGAAAGTGTCAACCAGTACCAGTATGTACTTGTATTCCTCTCTGGGTGGTAACTCAGCAAAATCTATTTGCCAGTAATCTCCGGGAAGGTTCCCAGCCTTTGTTACTCCTAGCACTACTCTCTTGGTTGTATCAGGATTGTTTTGTCTGCAGTATTCACATTTGCTTATAATGGATTGCACAATTTCAGTCATACCTGTCCCTATTACTACCTTTTTCAAGTGTTTTAAAGGGTTTTCTGTTCCCCGGTGTGTAGCTTCATGTTCTCTCAGAGCTATCTCCCTAAGAAGTGAGGGTGTGATCACAACCTGTCCTGTAGGTGTAACAGCCCATCCACTTTCTTTGATTTCAGAACTAAGAGACTTAATTAACCAGTGGTCTTTCTCATCATATTTTGGGGGGAATTCTGTCAAATCAATTTCTTTTTTGTGGTATTACTGCTAGAATGCCTTTTTCTGCAGCCCTTTTTGCTGCCTGGTCAGCAAAATGATTTCCTAATTCGGGAGTTGTTTTTCCTTTTTGATGGGCTTTGCAGTGCATGACAGACACTTCTTCTGGTTTCCAAATACTTTGCAGGAGTGCATGGATTTCATCTACATGTTTGATCTCACTGCCTTGGGCAGTCAACAGTCCTCTCTCCCTCCAGATGGCTGCATGGGTGTGTATGACACTGAATGCATACTTAGAATCAGTCCAGATATTTACCTTCTTTCCTTCGCTCAGTTCCAGAGCTCTTGTGAGTGCAATCATTTCAGCTTTCTGTGAGGATACCTCTGATGGTAAAGCTTTCACTTCAATTACTTCATCTCTGGTTGTTACTGCATATGCTGTTAATCGCTTACCATCCTGCATGAAGCTGCTTCTGTCTGTGTACAGCTCCCAGTCGGGGTTTTTCCACGTCCTTCAGGTCTGGTCTGCTAGCACAGGCCTCTTCAATGGTCTGTAAACAGTCATGTAAACAGTAATGTCATGAAGCAGACTCATCCGGGTGTCAACTACAAGGAAACATGAGAGTGAAATAAATTACAGATTTGTTGATTCTCATCTGGACTAGCTCATTAACCCAAACTGGAGCTAGATATAATTAGGTAGGTCAAAGAAAAAAGTTGGTCAGAAAAAGGAGGGGTCTTTGATGAAAAAATGCTGACATTTCTGTGAATGCTGGGAAAACTGTACCTTGTGTGAGTTTTCTAAACATTATTAATAAATATGCTGGCCCAGCTCCTCTGAATATCCCTAGATGCTATCTATATCTCTGTGTTTTTGCTGTCATAACTCTTCGGGATGATAAAAAGAAGAGGCAGGCATTTACCTTCTTTCCTTCTTGCTCAGGCAAAAGTACTATTAAGGCAATAAGACTGTACCTAACACTGAACTATGAAACTGCACACTTAGGTGAAGGTAGCAATAATGAAGAAAGGCATTCTTAACACTGACCAGATCTTTGCTTCTTTTTCTTCTTCCCCTTGTCCCACCTTCCACCACTGTTTTCCTCTGAAATGTTGCCCCTTGAGATGCTGAAACTAGAAGCTGCTCTAAAGGGTGGAGTAAGTCTGATGCGCTCTGGTTTTCTCAGTTCTATATAGTAAAGACATTCAAACGAATATTTCAACTTTTAGTTGATATTCAAAATTTCAGCTGGACTCTTGGCACATTTCTATGCAAAAATTGTACTTAGCTCCTTCTTCGACTCATGTAGAAATAGTCCAGATTTATGCTCAGCAGATACAAGATGAGAATCTGGCCAAGTATGTCAACACATCAGAAAAAAGAAACATCTGGATTCAAAGCTGATCTATAAGTTTTTTCACAATGCCCAAGAAAGCAAGGAAACACTAGTAGCAGACACCCGCCCTGGCCTGCCAAGATTCTGCAAAAAATGATGGAGTATTTGTTTCTCAGTGAAAAAGATTATGCAGTGGCTATAGTGCAGAGTACATGTTTTGTTATCTAAATATGCATTTTCAGATTTAAAAAAAAAAGAAAGGAGAATGTGAAAACTGGCATGCTTTATCTTGCAGAGGAACAGATTGCTGTTTTGGCTGACTGCAAACTTAGCAGTACAAATTATATTAAAAGCAAATTCATTATCACTTGATTTGTGTACATAAAAATGAGAGCACCCATACTTTGCTGTAGGCATTTTTTACAGCTTCTAAAGTAGACGCAGCCACGGATAAGGCTGCATAACTTCATTTTCTGCATTGAAATTTACAAATTGCAATCATTTTTCTTCCTTTAAGGCAAAACAGGAGACCTCCTGCAGCTCTCTTTTTGACAAAAGACAGAACAAACAACAATTTGTCTGAACAAAGCATTTAGACATTTGTAAAATTAGAGTTGACTGAAAATTTTCACTCAGTAATTGTTAAAAGAACATTGAGTTCTTGAAGATGTTCCTTGCACATCAACAGAACTGAGTTAGCTGCAATTCAGAGAAGTCAGACTAAAAAAGGAGGCATATTTGTAGACAAAATGCTGGCAGCAGAATTTTTCCTGAGTCCTGCTGAAGTACTTCAGATCATGTATGAAATTGGTAACCTTGATTAGCAGTCATGTCAAATACCTGCATCATATCCTCTTAGGACTTTATGTAACAAAACCAAGGAATGTTTTCTAGCAAATTTCGTTTTAGTAGAAAATTTAATTTTATAAGAAATATTTTCATACTGCAAGTGTCTGTTTCTCATAGAAAAACTGACCTTTTGTCAAAACTCCCAAACCAACACCTTTGCTGACAACCCCCGATACTTTTTTTTTCAGCTGATAGCTTTCCGAGCTTTAAGTTTTGTCAAAAAGCTGACATTTTCCAGAGATGTATTTTGCTTTGTATTATGAGACTGAGACTATATCCTATTAATTCTATTTCATGATTTTATCATGTCTCATCTTATCTGTCTCTTTTCTAAGCAACTCCAAACATTTCAGTCTCCCTTCTCAGAAGTTTTCCACAGTCCCAGTCATAGAACTGTGCACTTCTGCAATCTCTTCGTGGTGAAGGCATGAGCTGTGATGTAACACCTCAATGGCAAGGTAAACCAGCCAACTTCTGAAAGTTAAAATAACTTTTCTTTAGCATTCTTCAGTGTTGCCTTTCTAAGATTTTATCATCTCACCTGTCTGTATAAATCCCCTTGCACATTGACAGAGGTAGCTCCCGAATACCTAAGTTCATTTCCTGAATGAACATTAATTGAATAACCTGAAATTAGTTTAAGCAGTTTTTCTTCACTATACGCTGTTGCTCCTGTCAGAACTGAATTGTCATAGATGTCAACATGTGTTCATTCACAAAGAATGACTAAGGCTGAAGGTGAGTCAAGATTTGTGCTTGGTCTCAGTTTAATTAATTCCTGCCCCAACATTTGAACATGTGGCTGTGTGTACTCAGTGCAAAAGTACTCTAGGTTAGATGTCTTCTCTAAGCTTGGATTTCTTGCCTATCTTTCCAGACTGTAGTCTCTTTATCTGAGGACTATGCCTCCATAACACTTTCAATATAAAAGAAGCAATCATAATAAAAGTCTTTTTTCAGAAATATGGAAAGAAATACAAGAAGCAGCAACAGGAATGGTGCAGAGGAAAAAAATACGGTTTTAAGAAGAAAAGACTGAATAGTGAAATTTTTTCAGGAACCCTAAATAATGAATAGCTATTAATGGGCATGTAGTACTTAATCTTTGAAGAATTTAATTGCTAGTTATTTATTTATTATTTCTACTTCACAAATAAAACTTATTTAAAGCTAGGAATTGCATAGAAAGAAATAAGAGATATGGGTTTTGGATTAAATAAATAAATTATAAAAGAAGTGGGTTTTGAGGCAAGAAGAGCATGTAAAGCTCCAATTGTTATTTAATATGTCTGCCCATGGCCAAGTCTGTGTGCTGACAGCTGGTATCAGTCAAAACAAAAAGTGATAAAGCAGAGGGAGATATCAAAAAGCTTGGATTCCAGAATGATCTGGATAGTTCAATTATGTGATAGCAACATTAAGTTTACTAGATTAATTCTAGAATAATACATGTATACTTTCATATTTAAAGATATAAAATGTGACTTGACTATCAGAGATGTTGCCAACCTACATTTCAGTTCAATGGAAATTGCAGGATTTTGGTCTAAATTCTCCGAATACTGCAACCTTGTGATCAGGATACATCTGTACTGCACATTGCAGCTTGGCCACCATAAGCAATCCAGCTGCTGAAGAGTTGGACAAATCAGCCTGTGTGGAACACCACACTAACACAGCTATCATGTGTCTGATAATCTGTAACATGCTGCAGTGTGAGATGCAATGTTTATGTTCCCTGGCACTACAGAGTACAGGTTTTAGGCTCCTGCCATCTCTTGGGACATCATAACATATGAATTAGATATAGATTGTCAATAGAGCATATGGGAAGAGATGAGTGCCAGGACTCTGACCCAATGATAAATAACTTAGGCCAGCCAACAGGAAACAATATACATAATCCCTTGCTAACATTTAGGCATTTTAGTTTTACCACAGTGAGAGATTTCACTTTATGTATGATTCATAGCCATTTCTGAGAATGCCCATAAATTCATAGCCATTCCATTATTGAGACCCTTTGCTTAAAGAATGAGTGGGGGATCAAGGTCAAAGGAGGAGTGCATTTGTACCTTACTGTTTCCATATATTATTAGTTCATATTCTGTATTATGACACTCACTTATCATCATGAGATTTGGCTACCAGTTCACATTCTCCCTAAACTGATTTTAAGCCACATCAACATGCTTCATGGGAGAGAGTCTTTATCCTGTATCTAGAAGACACATAGGATGGGAAGGGACTGTTCATGCCTTGCTGGGACTAACAAACACCAGCAATGACACTGGGCCCATCTGGCTCAGTAGCTGATAGCAGTTGAAAGAGATACCCAGGTAAGAATTATAAAACTATTTCACAAAAAAAAAAAATCCTGTTTTTTATCTTTTTACTGCTCAGGACATTTGTGGGCAGAGAAGGTAACTATTCAAGCTATTTCTCTTTCAGGATGTAATTAAGCCCTCATCAGGATGGGGCAGAAAAAATGCACATATCTTCATGGCTTTCTTAACCCACGTTTCCTTTTTCTCCATAAAGGCAGAGAGCAGAGTGTATGAAAGACCAAGCTTCTTGTATAACTGCTAGTGTGGAAGGAATAAGTCCTTGTTCCCTGGAAGCAAATTAATTTGTTTGCTTATCTGTTGAATAATGGTTTGTTTGATTGCAGTTTGTCAGATTTGTGGTTTGGCTGCAACTTCTTCTTTGCAGAGTCTGTTTGGGGTTGTCTGGTGTAAGTAGGAAAAACATCTTGCAGCTTGAGGGGTGAAAAAGCCTTTCTGTTTTTAATCACTGCCAACAGTGTTAACAGTTTGTTCACTGCCAAAGCTCTGTGACAGGGCAAGGTTGACTCAGGAAGACGTTTCAGAAGCCTGAGCAGGGAACTAGCAGCAATGAAGGGTAACTTGCACTGGAAGAGCATTGCATTATCTGTCTTTGAGATGAGGGGAAAAGCAATGGAAGCAAGACTGAAAAGGCAGCACAGAAAACAAGAATGTAAATAGAGTTTATATTTTTGCAGATAGATTTTGAAAATCAGAAGTCTGTAACTGTTTTTTCCCCCTGTTTAAAAGATTGTCATGTTACGTGTGGGGTCACATAATAGAATTTCACTCCAAGAGGCCATTGTGAATTTTGTGAAAGCATGTTGTTTGCATGTACAACAATATGTTTTGGAACACAGATGTTATCCAGTAGAAGACACACAAATACACATATCATTTAGGGAGTCCACATAACAGTGATTCTGTACCAATAAGAAATCAGAGTTTCAGAGATGGCTGAGAATCATAACATGTAGTGCATCCACTTGCCCATTTTATGAGTTGTGGGATGTCAATCAGTATAATGTATTCAGTTCTTGGGCAGGTCTTTGGGGTAATTCAGCTTATGTTTGCAAAATCAACCACCATTTTTGGGGATGATCTCACTTGAAGGTCTTGCTGAACCAGGCTGCAATTATACCTCTCCTTGCAAGGCTACAGAAACGTCTTAGTCACCTTCCTGGACAACTGATAAAGCAGTTAAAATTTTGGTTGCTGAACACATGCCTCAGTCCTGCTCTGGCAGATGTAGGACCTTCCAGTTTCCTTTCCACTGGATATGTGATGTTCGTCCATTCTGTGTACACACTTTTTGAGTAGACTTTTGGGATGAACCCAAGTGGTTTGGCTCTGAGGAAAAATCACTTCAGAAACATATCCTAACAGATGTTATAAAAGATACAATATCAGGTTTTCTTCTTTACACACCCCTTCAGCCTTATCCTTGAAAGAAATTTTTTTTTGCATATTGACATGTGCTCATCTAGCAGCTCAGCTGGATGACATAGAAAGTATCTACTTGCTGTCTCTCAACAATAAGACACAATGAAACAATGTAATTTTTCCCTTTTTTTGTGTTTGTTTGTTTTTTGNTTCTTTTTTTTGTTTTTTTTTTTTTTTTGGTTTTTTTTTTTTTGTGGGTTTTTTTTTTTTTTTTTTTTTTGGGGGGGGGGGGTTGTCTCTGTTGTTTTTCCCTACCGTCCTGTTTGTCCTGCAGATTCTACCAATATAGTTCTTACTACCAGATTTTCAATCTCCAATGAATGGGCTTTTCCATCTCAGCCCTGGAGGCTCTGGGATTCTAACTTTAGAAATAACAATACAGTTTGGAGTTTGTCAAGGGAAACAGCAGAAAGACTTTAAAACAAAGGATTTTGGAAAACACATGCTAGAAACAACACATAACAGAAACTGTGCAAAATTTAGAGTATGTTTAGCTCCCAGGATCACAGAACCAGACTTAATCCCAATAGGCATTGCTTGCAGCCCATTTTTATTCTACTGGGTTTTGATCTCTGGAAGCTGATGAAAATTAAGCAGATTGTTTTACTTAGGAAAGTGTATGAGGCATGGACTAGGGAAACTGTGCACATGAAGTAGGTGACTTCAGTATTGAGAGTGTGCAAGATGTTTGAGTAAGAACGAAGTGCCGGTAAAGATCTTCCCACACATTGTGCTAGGTCTCTCATAACCTGCCACTGCTGTCTTCTGTATTTAGTCCTATTCAGAGCTAGTATGGCTGCAGCTGCAGCTGTTATTTGGCTCTGGCCCAGGACAATAGCAGAACAGTACACCTCCTCTGGGCCAAACTATGTTTGCTTGAGTCCTCTCTTCCCTGCTCCCATACATTTAATTTCATAGATTACCTGTCCACTTGGCTAAAGATAAGGCTCGTATGCCACGCAGCTGACTCTGACTACAGAAGGCGAAACTGCTTAAACAGAAAATTGAAATGGTCATTGTATGTACCCCAGCAAAAAAACAACCTTTGCTCTAGACTATCATGGATCCCAGTTGACATATCCTCTGTCTGCATCAGCTCTGTTGGTGCGATCCTGTACCTGGCTGGTGTCCCACTGAGAATGGAGGAGGGAAGAAGTTGTAAGTGCTACACATTCTCTCCAGACTCTTCCATGACTGGATCCAGTACGCAGAGGACAAACACTTTGACAGACCCATAATGAATCATGGAGACCATCAGATGCAGATGTTACCTCTGGCAAACAATTCTCTCTGCTTCATGGGCAATCACCCATGTAACTGCAGGGGTATGCAAATATTTTTCAACAGCACGCAACCTTCCTATATAGCACAAACTGCTGCAAAATACTGAAAGTGCTGGGCAGAAAAAAATGTCCTCCATGGAGAAGCCTATTATTCCAGGAAATATCTGGGTATACTCACTACCTATCTCAAGCTGAAGTGTAGCTGTTTAACTGCTCACACATTGGCTACAATGAGAATACTAAGTGATGATAATGATGGGCACAACTCCAATCTCTTTTCCCTTCTCCAAGTACTCTTTATAAGCAGGAATATTCATAACTCTTGCTCTTTTTTTGTGTGTGTATCTACTTTTTTAATTTAATATGGTTTACTATGCAACTTCAGTAAAATAAGCAAGAGATGGTTTTCTGTGGAAAGAAAAAGGTAAGGAGCTGTAATTCACAACTTCCCAGAGTGAAACAAGTATAGCAAGAAGTCAAAGCCTCTAAATGTGACATACACTAGGTCCTGGACTGGGAAAGCTTTTTTTTAGAGCGAAGGGTTTAGGTAGTATAAGGCGAGTTCCCAGTCACTGACAAAAGAGCAGGGACAGAATTGCCAGCAACATGAGATGGTTCTATTGGAAAAATGCCTAAGAGCTAGCTGTATGCTTAGAAAATGATAAGAAAAAAGAAATTGGTCTCAAATGCCTTAAAAAATGATAGAGTTTGTCCTTAGATGCTCTCCTGTTTCCTCAAAGAGGGCAACAACCAAAAGGCCCAAAATCTCAAATCTCTGCATCTGACTACATTGCAGTCAGGCAGTTGTCAAGCGTGTCATAGTTCTTACAGAATGTCTTTCCATCATCTATACATCCATTATTATCCTCAGTCCATATTTAACCCTTCTTCAGAGTCTTCAGTTTAGTAAAAAATCTGGTCCTTTTAGTCCTCCATCAAAAAACAAAACAAATTCAGGGCCTCTCCCATGGCTCTGAATACAGGAGGTTTGGATGGCTAAAATTCAAATCCGGAAAAAAGAAGGAAGGCCTTGACTGTGGTTCCTGAACTAGTCCCTGATCAGCGGTATTTCACAAACCAACATGAGAAGTTCAGCCGGCTCAGGCCAAATCCATGTAAAGGAGGGTGCTAACTGTTAAACAGCAGGGCAGGACTCAATGAAACTCTATGGTCCTGTGGGAGGCAAAGTAAAACATAATGCACAGCCATAACAGCATTCAGACCTTTCATATGTGCTGGCAAAAGCAGACCTGAGAAGAGTCTCCCTGTAGAGCCCTGGCAGCTGTTTCAGATCTACCCACCTTCATTCTGGCTTGGGATAAATACAGTGGGATCTGGGCTAGTGCAAATGAGGCACACATGGCCTTGATCTGGCTGGAATCCTGTCCTTGTCTCTGTGATAATAACCATGGTGTTGTAGTTAACAATAAATCATGTGGCAATGGCAAAGTCTGAAGCAGTGGGTCAACAGAGAGATGCAATGCATGGCAGATCCACAGCTAGGTCCATGACTATAGATGGAAACCAAAGACAAAGGGAATTAAAGGGCCCAATTCCTGCATATAAAAGATGCAAGGCTGCTTCCAAGGACAATGACTCTCGGCAAAAAGGCAGAAATGAAGCAAGAAGGGGCTATGAGAAGGCTCACAGCCCATCTGTGGGAGGTTCACTAGCTGTGGGAGATCTGGCATGGTCAGACAGTCCTGACTTTGCATAAAGTTAGCTGGCACAAAGTCACCTCATCAACATTTTTGGAGTGCTATAAACTTACTTTGCTGGCTCAAGTGTAAGTTTATCAGCACTCTGCATCATGTAGTGGGAGTGTTCTTATTCCAGCAAAATCTGGATTTAATCTACAGCCAAACCATAGACATAGCCAGTGAGAGCTGTAACTGAAAAAGAAAATGGATAATGGTAAAAATTGAGGGAAAAAAAGTCATTACAACATGGGGGAGCAAACTGGCAAATATAAGTGCTGAGCAGAGAAATGAAAAGTATCCAAAATATCAAGTGATTACAGAGGCATGATGCTATACACAGCATATACAATTCCTATGGATATCAAGTGCAGAGCATGCTGTGACAAATGTTTTGCAAATGGCCCAGTGGAAGTTGAAATATACAGCCTTCACAGTAGGAAAGACAAGTCAAAACACAGTGAAAGAGCTTGTGACATGCTCCCTGTGATCCTTAACATTCATTGTATAACACCAATAATTTCCTGCAGGCCAGGGAAACTTCAGTGTTTCTAATTTTACTGGAATTCTCTCCTGTCTTCCTTCAGTGTTGCTTCTTTATTACTGGGCCATACAGCTAAGCAGAGGACCCACTCTGGTGCCATCTGAGTCTCCTCAAAGATATTCTCAACATGAAAGTTGAGAAAAATTGCCCCATCCCCCAATTTATAGGTCAATTTTTTCCTGTAGGTAAGAAGTATTTTATTGTTATTCAGGTGTCTTAGACCACACTGAAATAAAAACAGGTAAAAGCAAGTAGAAATTACCAGTATTCATAACATCCCAGATAGACAATGCAGTTACTAGTGTTTATAAAGTTTTATGCAAAAATACCCTAACCCAAACAAACAACCCCCCCCCCAAAATCCCACACCAAACAAAACCCCAACAAACTATTTCACCTACCCTTCTTACTTTTATGTCAGAAAGGCCTCTGCCTTATGCAGGTGACTCCTGTTTCTGAGACAGTGCCAGTTCCAGCCTTTGGATAACAGTAGCCCATACCTTGGAGAGGCAATTTCAGTGGTTCCCTACAGAAACATCCATTAACTCCTGAATTCAGTTCCACCCTGCAGGATTTAGCTTCGGCTAATCTTTGATTGCACCATGATTTTTGCTGTGTGGAGAATGTTAACATTTGCAGACAATTTGCCTTTAAATTCCTACAGGAACTCACACAAATATTTCACCATAATTTTAGTTGTGTTCCCTTCTTAATTATGAGATAGTTTGATTGTGTCTGTCTGTTAAATAAAAAGAGCATTGTTTCATCTTCTTGGACTCTTAGACTACCTGTAATCTGGAAAATAAAGTGGTCCACACTTTCATCGTGGCAGAACTTCGTTTGGAGACTTCCTGATAGGTTTCAATATGAAATGGGCCTTACCCTGGATCTTATGTGTCAATTTTCGCGTTTTAGAAAGGATTCATACAATAAACATCCAATTACTGTAAATGCATGTTGAAAGCTCTTGGCTCAAATGGGACATTGGTACTTAGGTAAGATAAATGAAAACAAAGAGGTAGTGACAAAGCATATCATACTACACTTTTTCAGTAAAGAAAGAACAAATAGACATTTATAATCTTCACAACCCTTTTGTACAGGCTGACATTCATATCTTAGGCAATTAGTCTAGAAAGTAGCCCAGCTGGCATAAAAAGTTCAGATCATCTGAGAAAAATGAACTTACTAAATTTCTTTGAAAAACATTGACTCAAAGGATTTGTAAGCTATAGTCTCAAACTCAATCATGTTGCAGATAAAACAGTTGTATGGAGAAGGTTTCTACCTTCCAAGTATTGAAAGTGCTGATGGCAAAAAAGTCAACGAGGATGGAAAAGCGTGTTGTACAGAAAGAATAACTCAGCTCAAGGACTAGAGTAACAGAATTACATAAAGATCTATAACACAATGTGCAAAAATCAGCAGCAGTTTAACAAAGGTTGAGAACAAACTTTTAATGGGGTGACAAATTTTGATAAATTTTGACAAAATAAGATACAGTCATATGGAAGAGTATGCAGTCGTAATAGCAGTGATTTATCTGTCTAGTTGTTAGATGATAACTAATTTAAGTTTTTAGATTCTTTAAAGCAATGTTTTTTTGTTTAGTTTATGTTTTTGTGTGTTTTTTTCCCCTAGGATATAATGTTATCTGAACTAGTACTATTTTGGATACTCTCATGAAGACATATTAGATATTAATGTTATAGGTGTCATAATTTAAAGACATAAGTAAGGCAAAGTTTGGAAAGAGCTGTAATACTTACTGCCAGACCAACTAACAGAGCTGTAAAAAGCAAGTAAATCTTTGTATAGACTGCTTTTCTTCAGTCATTAGAAATATCTCTGTTCCTCAAAACCTGTGAATTTTCTATGCTATATTATTTTGTTTAAGAGCATATGGTTGATGGACTGGCAAATAAACCAACATAAAAGACTAAGCATAGAATAACAGATAAATTACTGAGTCTATGGAAAGAAAGAGGAAACAATCAAGATAAAAATAAGGAATGCTTGTAGAAAAATGCATTTTTTTTCCTGTACTTTCTTTGACCAGGGGTTGTATATGTGAAATATAAACCTGCAAACAAGCATTATTAATGGTTTTATGATATTTCTTCTGAAAATATCCATGCTAAGCCACATTGTTGCATAATGTGACTTATGCAAAATGTTTTATATAATTATTTGAAGACAAAAGTGTTTCAGATTAGGTTGTTAAGTTCACTAGAGAAATTTTATTCAGATTTCATTTTGTATGAAAATAAAAAAGCAAAAGGGTGAGACTAGGCATTGGAAAAACACTATTTACTTTTTCCTATCATAGAAACAGCTATGAAAATCAGCTGCTGTTGCTGTTGAGCTAATAGTTGAAACTTTTCACAATTATTTTCAGTTGTGATGTCAATCCTCAAGAGTACACTGACGTTTTCCTGATGATATTGCCTCACAGACAGTACCAAATTTAATTGAGTTATTGGTATGTTTATTGACACAAGCATCAAATGACTTTGTCTACATGAATTATTGGCTGGTCCAAATATGTCCAACCTATCAGTTTTGCTGAGTTCAAATCAGACAAAATTTATCTGTGTCTAACCTTTGCAATGTCAGATAGAAGTGACAGGACCCATTATGCTTACAATAATATGCAGATGGCAACTGTGTGACTGCAGTGGTTTAGTCTGTTTTCAACTCCTGGCTACAAAGGACATGGAGATGCAGGTCAGCCACTGACTTGGGTGCTCCAGCAGAAGCACAGCAGGCAGAGCATGTTTGCAGTGATGCATAGACTTGTAGGAGAACAGTGTTAACACCTGGGAGACTAACAGTGCCTGCTTATTGCCATCAAATAATTTAAAATCTTGAATGGCTTTACTGGGAGGATGGTAAGGATAAACTGAACACCACACATGACTATTGGAGAAGCTATGGTGTGCTCTGTAAGTCTGTCCAGTCAACAATACACCTGCTTCCAGACTGGTAAACACACATAAAAAACCCCTTATTATTATAACTATTTAGTGTTTGTGGCTTAAACTACCTGCAGATGTACAGTGAAGTTAAAAGTGGGCGGAACAGCCTTGGATTCTGTGATACATCCAGATAAAGCCAGTGATAGATACCATTATTAACACTGAGGTGCAAGGAAGAGTGGAAAAAACCCTCCAGCAAGGCCCAGGGCTGAATGAGAGCCACCATCCTTTCCTGTAACTTACTAAATGCCCTCATCTCTAACAACTAGTCCTTTTTGCTTAAGTTACATGGGGAAGATCTTGGGAAATGTTGCTTAGAAAGAAACTCAGAGGTATGCGTGTACCAAGCTATTACAGATCTATATAGGTGAGATGCAAATCCACTTATAACACAATTTAAATCAGTGTCATTTACTGGTTACTGAGAAACACCTATCTTTTAATTTCCCACTGATTATTATTTGATTATTAATAAACACTTTTTTAGTGTTTATTAATGCAAAAACAACAGCCACGAATACACTTTTGATATAAAAAGTTATTCCCTAAAAAAGGGTGCATTACCACAGAATAATTAAGGGATTTTTATTATTATTTTGCATCCTGACTAACCAATACATTAATTTTAGGTATACACTGACCTCAGCTGAGTTACATCACTGCAAAGTGAGATCATACAGGGGAAGGAGAGGCCCTTTGTCTTCAGAATTCAGGTAGTATATAACTGCTAATAATAAGATATATGCATACACAGTTGTACATTTATGCATTAATTCCAGTTTGTACACAAAATTGTGGTTCATTGTATTTAATTTCCCTCTTACTTGAACTTGCCTGAAATCATAAATATGTCCTCAGGCAGCAATGCAAACTCTATGTACACCTTTAGCAGAGAATATTATTTTTATATACATTTATATAATATATATTATTCAATTATTTCTAAAATATAGATTTTATTTAAACATTTTTAAATAGATTTTTTTTACAGAAATATTGCTAGCTAGTGTATTTTTCTGACGTTTTGCAAAATAATGGAAAATTAGTTCATTCTAAGGGCTTCATAATAGCTACTTTTCCACTGGGAAATTAATTCTTTGTTCCTTTGACTTTCCTAAAAGAAATGAAGGCACAAAGCCATAGATAATACCCAAATTTCTAAACAGCTTCAATTCCTAAGCTTTAAATTACCATAAAGCCATTTTAACCATCTATATTTAAAACACTTGTAATTAGAGAGATTTATATTTACATCTGGCACAATGACAGAATTGTAACTAGCCTCTTTTGGATCCCATTGCCTAGACCATATCACATCTGACACTGCACTGGTAATGTAGAGGGCTGGAGAAGGCTATTAGTGAACCATACTCCAGAGACAGAGAGCTATAAATGGTACTTAGTATCAGAGTTAAGAAAATGCTTGTGTTATGTATTTAACAGATTTCCCGGGATTGTGTGGAAAGGAAAGATATATATCTGTTGCAGAAAGGAGACATTAAATACGGTTTTCCATTAGGAAAGGTCTATTCTGTGTATACAGTTCCCACATTGTATGTCAGAACAGAGTCTGAAACAGGGTAGAAGTATTTTTACATTATCACAACACAAAATATACAAAGTAATAATTTTAATTTTAGATATTCCCACATTGTTATCTGAGTTTACTAGAACTCTAAATTCATTACACTTTTAATATTATGCATAGTAGCTGCAGTCTAAAACTTTAGGAATGAGTCCTCACCAAATCCTGAGATGCAGCTGTGTGCTTTCTGAACTGCATTTGGGCAGGGAAGAAGGGGCTGTGGTCAGCCTGTGGCTTTGGCACATCTGCTTTGTCAGGCTCTGAGAGCACATTTTGCAGTAATAACAAATGATCCTTCATCCTTTCCCCTCTACTATGGGCAAATTGAATAGTGCTACAGTGAGTTTGAGTTCTTATCGAGATTGCCTGTAAGGAACATCTATGCAGCACCCACAAGTGTACAGAGTCATTCTCACACAACTTACAGAAGACAGAGTTATCCATGTGCACCTGTAAGCAGTTGGTTTGCTCGGAAATCCAGGTGGAAGCAGCATGAAAAGAATTTAATGATTTGGGGAAAAGTCTTCATTTTTGTTCTTTCTCTAAAGAAAGAACAGGTTTAAAAAGAATCCCACAACTCTGACAGAGAAAGATTTAAATTTTTTTTCAGATTTTTTTTTAATAGTTGGTGTTGGTTCAGATCTTCAGGAAAGCAACCCGGGAAGGTTGGCAGTTTTTGTGGTAGAATACAGGAACACTGGGGGGAAAGAAAGCATGATTTCTGGAATAACCTGAAGTCAGACTGCAGTGATTGCTCTATTTTCTGAAAATTCTTTTGAAAGACTGCAGAAAGATGCATGGGAATGACCAGTAAAGAACTGAATTGAAAAGAAGACTAAAGGGCTGAAGAAGGAAATATCAAAGACTGGTTGATATGAGACAATTGAAACAAAGTGTTGTATTTTATACTTGAAATCTCTGTGTGATAGTGATTAGTTACAATTCTGGCATGGACTGAAGCAAGTGTTTATTAGCTTCCATGCTTTTGAGTACTTACTGAACAATAACTGATGCTGCAATAAATTATCTAAGAAAAATGAAGTCTTCAGCTTATACTACAGAGTAATCCAAATGAAGGGTCCAAAATTTGTACAAATGCAGATGGCAAGTGGAGAAAACATTGTTTTGTTCTGCGGACAAAAGCAATACTGAAGGCAAAAAGAGTTTTCTCTAACAAATGCGTTGTTCTCATGCACTTGATGGTTTTCGACTGCTGTCAGCAGAGGAAGGTATCTGTAAAATTGCATTACAAAAATTCTGAAGATGTTGCACTCCACATAACTTTTACTATGAAAAAAAGGAAATCTTAAAGGGTAGGATGAATGGGTCATCAGTCTGAAATCACAGGAAAAGCTAAATTTAAAAGTTGGACATAGTTGTGCAAGACACCATTATGCCAAAAACTGTAATATTAGCACTGAGGGGAAAGACACAGGCAGCAGAGGGTAAGCTGGTAAACTTCAGCTTTATGATAGTGAACTTATCCCTGCTAAGGGACTTTGTGAACTAAATTCATAGGGGAACGACCAACTGGAAAGGATTCAATTTGTAATTGAACCAGAGGAAAAAGTATCCATTATAGGATTAGAGAGGTCATGCTATGGTGTTGCTGTGCTGGTTCTCTCACTGTTCTGCTCTGGGTCCATGCTAGGATATCCTCAGTGGTTGGGAAATGTTGCAGGACAGGGATGGAGAATTGTTCTGTTCTCTCATGGGATAGTTGTTCTTTACCTGGGGTTGAAGCTAAATGAACAGGATAGGATTTGTGTGTGAGTGTTTCTGTGTGTGGGGTGGGGGGGTGGGTGGAATAGCAACTGTCCGATACGTGCTCCTCTACACACGTGGTTTATCTCAGTATGAGCTACTCCTTAGAGTGGGTAGGGAATGAGAACACACAAACATGCACATAAAGAGGGGTAATGTGCACTTTGATAATTACCATACAGTAGGGTTTTTCTGCCTTTGTTGTAGTATAATCTAATACAAGTAAATATGTAAACAGCTAATATAATTTATGATTACCTTTCCTAGTTTACCAGCAATTGAATAGTGCAAAGCTTCTCTTCCTGGTAAGTTGACACTGGATTTTAAATTGTTTGTGTCATCCAGAATGTGAGAAGTCTTCTCTTTATTCATGCTGATACAGTACTTGTGGTCCTTAAAACAGTATTCCTCTCTGGAACTGCTACACATACAAATTTCTCTATTCAGTACAGCCTCGCAAATCCTCCTTCTGGAGTCCTGGAGCAGCACCTGATTTGAGAAGGACAGTTTATATGCACAAGTTCAAAAATAAATTTATGTTTGTTTTTCTTCAAACTTGTCATGACCTGTCTTTGTTTCAAGATCAAAAGTCTTTAAGCAAAGTATAACCACTTAATGGTGTGATGAGAGAAACTGAGTAGAGCTATTATGTCCTGCTGAAGATCCTGCTATGGTTTATGTCTGCCATTAGCTGCACAGTAATAGCAAAGTTTGTTTCTGAAAAATAGATATGTTATCTATCCTAAATATTTCTACTTGGTTTATTATTGTTTTCTTCTAGTAAGGAACAATTATAAGTGAAGAAAGAGCCTGCCGACTATTTACTTTCTTGAGGCCCTGGCACAAAAAGGTATGGGGTCCTCATTGTTGCTATAATCATAGAATGGCCAGAAGATCACAATAATGTGTCCCAAGAAAATGTTTTCAGTGAGATATTAGGCAGAGGTCTGGTGTATTTCTAAACTATATGTCAGACCTTGAAAGTTTTCAATTGATTTGTCTCCAGGTTTAGTAAAGTGAAAACCTCTGTGGTAAAGGGTTATCACAAATATACCAAGGCTGTGTAACTCAGAGGAGCAGTACTCATGCTGAGCACTTATATGTAGACCTCAAAGAGCTTTTAATCACTAGATGCTTAACCAATTTGCAACAGATAGCTTAACTAACAATTACAGCCTCCCTTTAACTCCAAAGTATTTGTAGGCAGACTGTAACTCTCTCAAACAGTTCAGTCACTCAAAGCTTTTATAGAAATAGTTCTTTAAGGAATACTTTCCAACTGCCACTATCACTCCTTAAAAATAATTCACACATCAATTTCTGCATGTGTTTTGATATAAAATCATCTAGTAAGTATTTAATATTTATTGTGTTGTTTAAAAATGTAATGCATGTACATGATAATATAACCTTATGGGAAAATTTATTTATTATACACTATAATATTCGCTAAAATAATGTGCTGTTAATTGAGTAGAAAAAGTTCAAATTTTAATTCAATTATTTGTGTTAATGCTATTGGTCTTTGACATTATATATTGAGTTGTGATTGCTACAGTTAGCAATGGAAAGACAGATATATCTTCATTGACTATATATACACTGTAACAATCTAAACAAATTAAAAAAATGAAATAAATTGCTCTGTATGTGAATAAAATGCTTCTGCCCTGTGGGTACTAAACATTAGTTCTGGAATTCCAACACTAGGAGTTTCCTTCCTTTGCCAAAAGCCTCAATAAAGACCGAAAACAAGGGAAAGCTGGACTGTTGACTTCTAATGGAACTGCATAAAAAGAAAACAGCATTTGCTGGTGGTTCCAAAATTAAGGAATCACATGCCTAAACATGGATGCTGTTTCATTTAGAATGTACCATCTATATCTGTTACTGGATGAACTGGGGGAAGCAGCAGGAGGGAGTGGGGAGCACAGGGTTCTGAAGCACCATTTGAGATTTGATCTTCACTCAAAGCTGCTTTTTAAATGCATATGAAAGTCGTCTGGTCTCCTGAGTGAGATGTTCAATAAGGAGTTGCAAATCACAGAAACCACAAGCAACAGGCTATGCTTTCCGCAAAGCCAAAGCATTTATATCTATACCTTCATTATAAAAGGGTATGTAACTATATGCAAACCCCACTATATCTTTTCCTATTTTATTTATATATGTTATATATGTTATATATTATATGTATATATTTTATATGTATTTATATGCGTAAATGAAAGAACAGACACACATATATATATAAATATATACAACCAGATTTTGCATTAGTAACTTCTCAGACCAAATGTGTTTGAAAGTATGTAATTAGAGAAGACAGTTTTGATGTTTAGTTTTGGAGGTTTTAAAAAATACTTATGGTACTTGCTTCCTTTCAAGTAAAGAAATTTCTGTGCTGATCCAGGTGACCACTTCTACCTTCCTAACAGATAAACCAAAAAGCAAGGTAACAACAGTCACATGCAAATAATCAAAGTCTTTTCCTAAGTAATTCAATCATTCATCAAACAAAATGCCCGTGATTTAAACATAAATGTGGCAGCTAAAGGAAAATTATCACTGATTTTTTTTTTCAGTAGTTTCTTGGGGCTATTCTATACATTAATGGAGTTATTTAATAAAAGTCTATTTTTCTGTTGTCTTCTGCCAGAGTGCTCAATGTAAACAACTATTAGAAAAACATATGAAAATGAAAAATTTACAATTTAAATCCTCAAACACTTAACATCTTCCCTTTTCTTAATAGAGAAATTAGGTACTTATAATTCTGTTTTCCTATAAATATTCTTCATATAGCACTATTAAAGAATCAATTTTTTAAGTGTGTTGCCCATATTTAATGTAGTCTGGCCATCATAAATATATAGGTACAGATCTCTTCACTCTCATGACCAATGACAAGACTTGAGGAAATGGCATGAAGCTGACTCAGAAGAAGTTAAGTTTCGATATCAGGTAAAGGTTTTTCACCCAAAGGGTGTATGAGCACTGGAATAGGCTCTCCAGGGTCACAGCACCAAGAGTACCAGAGTTTAAGAAATGTTTGGATAATACCCTCAGGCACATGGTGTGATTCTTGGGGTGTCCTGTACAAGGCCAGGAGTTGGACTGGATGATCCTGATGAGTCCCTTCCAACTCAGCATATTCTGTGATTCTATGATAAAAGCACAGAACTAAGTATCAAAAGAATACCTACATGGTAGGTAACCTACATGGTAGAAGTAGAACTTCATGCTTCTTTATGAGTCCTTCACACAAGCAAATTGTTGCTTCCTTGCTCTTCTAAGTTAGTATGAAAAATTTGAAATCACTTATCATGCAAGTGGCCCTTTCATGGGTCATATGTTCTGGTTCCCTGCACTATTAAGAAACAACTATTTTGGTACTTGGAATGCTTTGCATAGAAAATCATACTGGCAAAGGCTAGTTCATAATCATACCCTTGTCACACACTTCTTTCTCTCTCTACTTGTGTTTGTGAAATTTCTGGTGGTGCAAATTTACATTGGCACTAGCACCATTGCAGTTAGTATTAAAGCTACCAGGTCATAACTATCTAAATACAATTCACCCTGTTTCTGCTTTTGCTCTCAGTGACTATTTTTGTTTCGTTTTGCACCTGATATGAAATACAAACCACTGCAGTTAAAAGATTTTTGGATCTTTATGCAAGTTACAAGAATAAAAATGTCACAGAAAAATCCTGTACAAATGTGCATGAATGCTGCCATTCTAAAATTGTAAGGACGTTTGCAGTTCTCTGCTGTTGCTCAGCCACTTTCAGCCAGTCTGAAGGAATCTGTCCCTTTAGGCCAGTTGTTTCTGTTTGCAAACATGCCTCACCCTGTGTCTCTTTGCTTGTAACCTGTGTAGGTGTGTGGTGATGCAGAACTGGAGCTTGAGATCTTTTTTTAAGGAGGTGACTGCATGTGTTTCTCACACACCACACATAGTAATGTGAGTCTGAGTTTCGAGCACACTGCAAGACTAATGTCACTACACGGAGTTTAAGATTACATATAGGTCAGTGTTGTGTGTAAAGGGGAGAACGACATTTCTCCAAGGACAGATAACATTATTTATAACAGATTTCTTGCACTTTTCAGTGATAGTATCAATTGTTTACAGCTGAGTGAAACAAGAAGTAGAGTTAGTCTGATAAGGCCCAAGCCTGGATCCTTTTACCAGGGCTGCAGTAGGGTATGTTGCAAGACTGTGCAGCCAGGGAGTTACTGAAAAAGTACCATAAATATTTTTAGGTAAAAACCTAGTTCCATGGCAAAATTTTCATTAACATTAATGACTTCAAGATTTCCCCCCTACTGTGAGAGCTATTTATCATTTGTATAGGTCATATTTAACACAAAAGCCTGTGCTAATGCCAGAAATATGATATTGCCTGGATTGAGAGCCTTAATTTTATTTTAATTTGTGAAGAATATGTCTATTAAGACAGCCTGTTATGGTGAAATCACATACTGGTATAATGATTATGTTGATCTTTTAGAATATTGTGGAGGGAACAGTAGCTGAAATACTTTTGACAATGACAATTTTCACAGTAGTGTGAAAATCATTGAAGTGGAAGACTTTCCTTTTACAGAATTTCACAGAATCATAGAATGGGTTGAGAGGAAGTGACCTAAAAGATCTTCTAGTTCCAATCCCCCTTCCACAAGCAGTGACACCTTCCACTAGACCAGGTTGCTAAAAGCCCCATGCAGCTTGGTCTTGAACGTTTTCAGATTTGGGGCACCTACAGCTTCTCTGGGCAACTTATTACAGTGCATCAATCAGCTCCATCAATTTCTTAATTGGCAATTATACATAGAAAATTTCAATGAGCTGGAAGCCAATGTGCAGGTTTCAGTGGCAATCTGAATATAAATCCCTATTCCTTTTTTGTCAACCTTGTTTAGAAAAATGACAGAAAATTTGGGAAAATATGCAGAAAAAGAAAGGATTAATTTCTTATGTCCTCTGTGGGTCAGTAAAACGATATATTTTCACTAGTGATACTTGCAGCTATTCAGAAATTGACCTCATGGACCCTCGGGATACACTCACCGCATTTACTTAAGGGAGAAATAAGCACGGGGCAGGACCTCTGCCTTCTTGCCCCGTGCCCAGGCTGCCCTGTGCCCCAAGTTCTCACTCTTCTGCTGTTGCAGCTGCTTTTACAGCCAGCACACGTGGTTAGCAGGACTACAAAAACTGTGGATTCTATAGAGGCGTCTCAAAACACTGTCAACTAAAAAAAAAAAAAAAGTGTTTTAAAACGTAGGGGTTTAACTACACCAGTGATGTAAATTTCCCGCTCGCTGATGTAGCCAGATCGGTGCACAGACGGAACACGGATCTATTTCCCACGGTGTGTCCCCGTTCCCGCTGTCCGGCAGGAGGCGCGGGCGCTCCGCCGCTGCCGCGGTGTCCGGCAGCGCATCCGCAGCTCTTGGGGCGGCAAACAACCCAGCGGGAAAGCACCGGAGGAACCACTGAGAGGCGGGGTTTGAGAGCCTATAAGAGAATACTCTTGTGCTTCTTCAGGTTTTAGATGCCACCTGTCTTCTGCGGTCCTGCGCTTCTAGCAGTGATATACTTCGTAGGATCTGATTCTGGTGGAGTCAAGGGTGAATGATACAGCAAAAAGATGCATTGGGAAAGGCTGAGGAAAAGAAGTTTGAAAACTGAGAGTGTTGAAGAAACAGAGAGAATCTAAAGTAATAATTTAATGGAAAATAGTAACGACGATGATGTTCTGTTTTCTTCATATTTTATTAATACAGTGATTGCCCTGCTTTAGAGCACTTAGTACCACTCCTGCTCTGTGTTACACTTGCTTATGCTCCCATAAGTATTCAGGAGTTTTCCTATGCTTCTGGAAAAAAAAAAATCTCACTTGTCACAGGTAGTATGAAAACAGCATGGCATGTAGCAACTTGCAAAACATAAAGTTTTGATAGTGCTTGCTGCAGAAATTTTGGTTAATCTGCTTGATTTGACCTAGTATTAATGGAACTGTGGAACAGTGATATGATTTTTTTTTCCTCTTATGAACAGCCCAAGGTGGAAAAAATGGCACCTGCTATCTCCTAGTGCTCATACCTGGGACATTGACAGGTCCCAAGAAAACATAAACAGTACATGCAATTTCTTTCAGCAAGCCAGAAAAACAGTAAGTTGGCAACATAATAATGACATTACAACTTCCTCAGCATTGCTCAGTCCCTGTAGACATCTCTGCCTGCTTCTACTGTACTAGACAAAGCCTGGCACCCTCCCTGCTTCCTACAACAGAGAGTACCTTAAGATGTACAGCCTTGCTTTGAATGTCCAACTACATTAATTTTTATTTTAGGAAGGGTGAGTTTATACTTGTTTATTGCCTGTGTCAGTAATTAGAGTGATGGTTCCATATTTATCAAAACATTTATTTAAAAATACCATATGTGAAATAGAGAACTTGCAGAAGCAGATTGACTAAGGGTGGAGTAAGCAGAGCCACATCAGATGTCACTGCACTCTCTGCTTCATCCTTAAGGGTCACCTACCAAAGCCTCACCACTGTGTTTGGTCTTGTCATGTTACTGCTGTTTTTTTCAGTTCCCTGTTCTGACATGCAAACATAGTTGGAAGGACTTGTGTCACTGCACAACCCCCCAGTATTTCCAGACACATGTGGTGGTCCCAGCCACTTATATAGTGTCATGTGGGGTAGGGAATGAAGGGAACCTGAGTTCATGGCTCTTCAAACTTAGATGTGTGTGCAGTTAGGGGAAATGAAAAAGTTGTATACAGGACATTTCTTTTATGCACTTCAGAATCTAAAGAGCAAGATTGTATAATTCAACAAAATTCCACACAGCTTGGCTAGCTTAGATCTGGTTTACATTTTCAAAGCTGTACTTAGAATTTTGATAGTTAAAGTTGTGATTGTTTTGCCACTTCTTTTAAAACAACGTTTTTCTACATAAAAATATTATTGTCCAGATGGTACTTTTATAAAATACAATAACAGTGTTTTAAAAATTACTGCAAATCACTGACTGAATAAATGATATTATATAAACACCTGATTTTATTTTTGTTTTTACATTTTATACAAGAGATGTAAAGTACTTTACTAACAGTAATACTTGGATACAGACCTAACTCTCTTGCTTTCTGTGTTTCTTCCCTGTCTCCTGCTCTCCTGTTCCAGCAGTTAGACCTCAAACTAACTCAGTGTTGCAAACCTGGCTCTTGCCCTGGGATCTACCTGGGCATGCACAGTTGATAACTGTTCAGTGGGCATTTGCTGAGCACAGTCTCCAAACAGGAGAGGGAAGCTGGTCCTTTTAGAAGAAAGTATGTAAATTTTCACAAGTCTTGCTCCACTCAGTCTTCATCATTACACCAAGATTATCCTCACCTGATCCAAAGGATGGGATTTGATTATTTCATAAGACACATGCAGAGAAAGTTGCAGTTAGAAAATACTTTATCTCCACATTCTGACTTAGAAGGTTACATCAAGGATGCTAAAAACAGAATAATGCTTTTGACATTTTTTTTCCCTGAGAACTGTACCACATCTCAGTGGCAGACCAGAGGGTAAAACCCTAAACTACCAAGAGTGATCCCTTCCCAGGTCATAAGCCCAACACTCCCCAAGAGCCAAGATTAATATTTATCTATGCCCTGTGGCAGTAATTTCGAAGGTGTTGATCTTGGGGATTAATTATTGCTTTAAACAGGCAGTTAGCAGTTTAAAACATTTTTATTGGCATACAGAAGTTAAATGTCTAGTAAGTGTGTTGATGGGTTTATGATGATCAGAGTGAATTAAGAGTCTGTCTTTGAGTTACATGCAATTAGAGGCACTGTGTTATTTGAATACCCTGGGTTAATGTATATGAAATGTACAGTAGCTGCTGTACACAGAGAAGAAAATGTTCTTTTTTTCTTTTAAACTGTACTTCAGACCATTTCCTTTTTTATATTTACATTCAGAAATCAAGCTCTGAGGCTATTGGTGCTCCAGTGATCTGGTTCCTGAGCACACATGCTCCTGAGGACACAGTCCAGGCTCCGGTGCTAATTTTTCAGCTCTGGTTTTCCAAGGGATACAGCAGCAGAATAAGTAATGCCAGGCTGTCACAGGTCCTACGCTGCACTGTGTTCACAGAAGTGGCTGAAGAACTGGCTGCAAATCTCATTACACTTATAAACATGTTATTTGGATTCAATACAGTTGCTACAGTATTTACATGACCACTGGCATTAGAGGAAACCAAACATATTTGTAATTCCATTTATTATCTCCATTTTTATGGCTTAATGATTAGACATTTTGAGATGGCTACTGTGATTAGAAGTCTGAGACATATATTCTGACTGCCTGCTGTTGTTGCCAGTCTCAAGCATTGTGGCTATGCCTGCTTTCTTCAAGGAATCACAATCTGGCAGCATCCTCTGAAGTGTGTTTTACACACATCTTTGGATATCTGTGCCAGTGCAGATTGGACAAAAGCGCTAGAGGGAATCTCGAAAGGGCAGGTAATATGCCTTCCCTGCAATTGCAGTGTGGCATGGAGACAACTGAGCTATGGGGCTAGTTAGAGCTGTGTAGTAAAATCCTGAGCCTCAGTACTAGGCACACTGAGTCCCCAGAACACAGATTCCTATCTCTATTTTCCAACTCTCTTGGAAAAACACTGTCTCTGACTACTATTAATGATAGCAGGGCAATTAGTCAGAGCCAAATTGTGATGTGTTTTCTCCCATATAAAATTATGACAGCCTGCTGTCTAAGTATAGGATGAGTGCCTCCTATACTTCATCCAAGAAGAGTGACATGTGGATGTAATGAGGCTATTTAGTGCGGTGCAGCTGGCGTGCTTTGCTGGTGCGATTCCACGGGAAGCTGCTCCCAAACCATAGCTAGCCTCTTGCCTCACTGCTATATATTTGTGTTGTCTGGCTTCTTGTTTCCTAATTAAAAATTATATGTATGGTTGGGAAGAAGTTGATTGGTCTCTTAAAATAATTTTGACCAGTTGACTGAGGTTTCTAATTAGTTAATGATGAATTTTGGTATTATGGGGATGCTGCCAGCATGGTGCACAGAAAGCCAAGTCTCGCCTCATATACATATAAGGAATGTGAAACCAGAAGCTGTTTGCAAAAATAATAGGTGTGGGGAGTACATTATAAAATATAAGGGATATTTTATTTTTAAACCACCTTCTTAAATAAGAAATACTTGCAGTTCTTAATTCCAGACTGTCTCTCTGTGCTTCTCCCTTGCAATGACTACACTGCTGTTTACTTACCTCTGATACTTCAGATTCCTGGTAGCTTATTTCTGCCTTTTTCTCTGCTATGTCTGTCACCCAGAACTTAACTCAGCTGCTGGGAATGATTTAATTAATATACTGAGTTAAGGAAGCTGCCATGGGCATAAGGACTGTAAGGTTTAAGATAGACTGGAGTCCAACATACCTGTTTTGTTAGAAAAATATTTAAAAGTATTCAATTAGTATTTGACTTAATTCCTTAAAATGCATGTAGTAATAAGGTTATAGAATCTATTGGTAATGTTGGAGAAAGAACATTTTTACTCTTTTTCAGAGAAAACAAGTAAGATTTTAAAAAAAAATTTTGGCAAAAACTGAGCTTGTTAGATCTATGATACGTTTACATAGTAATGGTGAGCTTGTATTTCCTGTAGTTTGAATTGAAATGCAACTTTATGCTGTTTTTCATCAGATTCTAGAAGAACATTGCCATGTTTTTGATTTTTTTTTTCCCATTCACTGCATTTTGTTAAAGTATTTCCATTCAGTTAGGATTCTGCAGCTTCCAAGCTAGGTTGCCTATGCTATAAATCTTGGTATTGTCAATGTCAAAGATATCCATATCCTTCATGTTCTGCTTTCTGCTTCTTTTCTTACTATTCATTCTCTCGAGAACAAATACCAGCATGGTGATCCTGAATACTGGAAGACTGGGCTGCTTACTTTGTGTAATATCATCACTGTTGACTTCTCCTGCTTCTGGTAGAGTCAAAATCTGGCCAAAAAGTTAAGCTAAATTGGATGGATGCAACACACGGAGTTGAGTGTTCCCATTCATGAAAAATACAACAAGGGTGTGAATTCAAAAAGCTGAAATATTGAAATTGCTCACTCTTGGGACTCAGTTTCTCATTTGGAATGAAATGCATTTCAGAAACATCATTGCATTTGTCACATACTCCTTTTCACCAGACATGCAAAATGATTAAACTGTGGTTTTGAAGTTGAACTCAAACCAAGAATAGCAATCCAAACTCTTAATCCCATGTTTTCCCAGTCTACATCAAAAGGTAGGTATTTCACCCACATAATTAACTATTAGCTTATTGAAGGATGGGTTTCATCCCTTTTTTGTCTGAAAGCAGGAGATGTGTTATGATTGTTCTAGAAAAGTGACAACACCAGATTTTTCACAGAAACTTGTAAAATGAAGATTTGGTGCAGTCTCCTCTGCCTATTGGTGTATAGATTATACCTCTTTCAGGATGTTTTTTTCTAGTCCCTTTAATTTACGTTGCTTTTTCAAAAAATATGTCAAAGTTTGTCTGAGCTCCACAAAAACTCAAGAGAAAAAGTTGATGTTCATAACGTCTATCACAGCATTTTATCCAATAAGGTTTATTTCTCATGTATTATTTTATCTAAGTCTAGTCTAGGAAAAAAATTGCTAGGCAAATCATTCTTCTTTCTGTGTGTATTTTAGCCATATACTTGAGTTCTTATAAAACATAAATAATGAGAACTGACTCAGATTTACATCCCTTTCTACGTGGAGTAACTGAAGGAGAAGATTTTACATTCTTATTTTTAATTATGTCATAGAGCAGCAAAGACTCACTGTTGCAGTTGGTGGCTTAGAGTGCCATTCAGGTTGATGGGGAGTCTGGCTGATGTGTTTCAACCAGCAGAAGAAATATGCCTTATTATTCATGGCTTGCTGTGAATATGCTCAAAAACACAAGAATCTGATTTCTACCTCTTTTCATGTCAGGCAGTGGAAGGATTTATATCTGGGGCTCACCTCCAAATGCTCTGACCATCCTTGGCAGTGGCATCACTTCCCTCTTTACTGCACCTGAGTTGAAGGTCTGAGCTACAGAGAGGTCTATGAGGAAAAGACCTTCAGATAAGACAGAAAGATTGAGCTCACTGGAACATCATGCTTAGGAAGGATAGGTAGGTCTCATATTTCTTCTTTGGATAACGTAAGAGATTTTGTCACCGATATTTTGTCCTCTGTGTCTCTAACAGTTATGTATCTAGTACTGCTCAGGAACAAAGCTTTTTAAGCACCTGCTTCAGGATTTTGGTTTCCCTTAGGGAAGAAGTCTGTAATCTTGAAGGACTTAAGAGTTAAGACTCCAAAGGAAATATGTTAACCTGCTAGTCCAAGAGACTTAATTTTTTTTTATTTTGTTGTTGTTGTTGTTACTAAATATTCAACTTTTGCTAATATTTTGAATAATCTTTTTTATTTACACTTGACTAGGGGACCACAAATACTCCTTTCATAGGTAAATTCCACTATTGCGGTTCCTGACTTTGTGACCTCAAGAACAGATGTACCTATAGCATTGTACTTGAGGCTACATGTTAAATTAGGTCAGAAACTGAAGGTAATATCCCAGTGGGTTGTTGTTTCTCTCCTGCATTTTTCCCTGTTGAACATTAAGATGCAGAGATAATCCATAGAATAAGTAAACCATTTGACCAAAACCCCTGCTGATAAATAATTTTCACAAAGTAGCACTTTCAATGTAATTTGCAGCAGAAAGCACATTCACGATAGGGCTGAAATGTTTGTAGCTGTATGAAATACCTTTCTTTTAAAATCAGGCAGTTGTTTGGTTTTGTCTAGGATTTACAGAACAAAATCACTGTTGTTGGCCTTCTCATCAGGCATGATTAGATTAGGGCATCTATTTTTATCATTTTCAAATAGAAATGTCATGCCCACTATGTTCCATTACTGTGTATCACTTCTATTTGATAGAGTTGCAGGTTGGTCTTTGAAAATAACTCCTGTATCCTGAAAGTGTGAAAGTTAAGGACAAAACTTACCCTAGACAGATAACAAGAGGTTGCCGGGGATATTCCCTCCTTCCCTAGGAAACCAGACAAAATTTAATGGAATTAATCTATGTGCTTTGTCTCTACATGTGTAAATTCAAAGATTTGTTACGAATATAATAAAAAACTTGATTTTCCCACAGCATGAAAATAAGTTTTCAGAAAACACCTAGCTCTCTCAGCTGCCAACATGTTTGGAAACAACCTGTTAAAGCCTCTGTGTGAAACAAAATTCATACATGTTCTGTAGCACAACAAGCAGCTCAGATGTTTCTGTGGTAAATCACCATGTTATTCTAAAAGCTGCTGCTTTAGCAGCTTCTACAAGCTCTGTTAATGCTTCCAGCTGTTTACTTGTTCTCAGGTGTGAAATCTAATGCTGGGAGGGTTGGGCTGGGCTGTGGTGTAACTGGGCATCCATTGTCATGTTCCTTTGAAGGAAGGATCTGGCAAGCAGCAACATGTGGGATCATACCTTAAATGTGCACATGTGAATATACAAACTTCAGTCTTGAGGAGTAATTTATCTGAGATGACTACTTGCTTATTCCCAGGAAAGTAAGAAAAGAAAGCATACAGGTTGTAGGAGAAAGTATTATTGCATGGTAAATAAGTCTTCCCCTTCATCTGCTTTCAATACCATCTGGATTTTGTAGAGTCAGGCAATATCTTTCATCCTGCTCTGGTCTCAGCAGTGTGATTAAATGGGACCATCTCCACTAAAGTAACTGGAGAAGCCTTAGCACATAACCAGTCAGAGTTATAGGACTTAGGATCCATTTTATTCTCTAAAATTTATATATATAGAATGAGGTTCTTTGGAATGTGCTACATTCCAAATAAATATTCCAGAATAAATATTTTGTATCCTAATACAGCATTGGTTTACCTAGAGAAAAAGCTTGCTTCTTATACCTATACTCAGGAGCCATTCTGCAGTGACTTCCCTTATACACCAAGGAAACTGAGTTGGAGTAACTCCAGGTACAGTGTGTGACATGATGCAACCTTATTGCAACTCATCTGCAGCAATAACACATATTGCAGCAGAAATGTAAAGAAACAAAAATAGATTTTGGTTTCCCAGAATTTATATTTGAACTCTGAGCATGCCTATGATTCTGTAACAAAAGCCACTAAATTACATTAATACTAGATATGTAAGAAACAATATCATGTGAGTGTAACCTTTATCTGGATGTTGAATTCCCATGTATTTTGCCTTGTAGGATTGATTACATAGTAAGTGACAGTATTTTGTGCAGCTACTAAATAAACAATGGGTTTATTTGGACTTTGTAGGGTCTGGGAAGGAAACCTCTGGATCCGTTCCTTCCCTGTTACACAAAAAGAATAATTCAGGGAATACAAAACTAGTCATTGTGATGGAGGAAGTGGTCTTAGGAAAATAAAGAACCTTTTAAACACATCCATGCTCCTACTCAGTTTCTGGTTGAGGCACTATGAAATCCTGGGCAAATCATTTAATTTTTATCTGTAGTATATAATGTAAGATGCTGCAGAAATACCCACAGTGACTTTGAATGAATTGTGAGCACTTTTTTTTTCCTCACTTCACTGAAATTGTCAAGTTTTGAAAAGCTGGGACATGTCACATAGATCACATGGTACTGGGATAATAAACTGTGCATTTACCAAATTAGGTAAAAGACATCAAATCTTTGAAATTCTTGGGCAAGATGTTTTGTTTGTTTGTTTGATTGGTTTGCTTTTGAAAACTCAAATACCTTAGTAGGAATAGGCAACTTCAGAAAATAAAAACTCTTCTTATTTCTGAACCTTTTTTCCTTAGATAAAATTGAATTCCTTATAAAATTACACTGTGGAATTAAGTGAAATAATCTGTAGAACTGGAAATAAGATTTTTTTCTATCTTGGTTGTTGCACTTCTGCCCGTGTATGCAGGGGACCATGAGTGTGTCAGGGAGGAGTGTAAAGGAGTGTAAACTGAACCTAGGTCAGTTGATTCAATGTGCTTATCAAAATTACTTTGCTGTGTGGGGAAATAGCAATCTGACCTTGCTGGTCCCTGTGTTACAGGTCTGGGAATGTCTATGATTCTAGTTAGGGACTGTGGAGACTAGCTCTGACCTTGAGGTCAGCAAGAGCACACCCAAAGCTTGCTGAATTTTGATGCAGGAATAGAGCTGCTGCCATTTAAGCAGTCATTCAGAACCTTGAAAATATTTAAGTGTATCCCATCACAATTCATGAGTCCCTTTCTGTGCCTCTCTATGGGCTAGAAAGGCTGCAAACCAGAGTGACAGAATGGCTCCTGGGCATCCACCAGGCTTTCTGCCATCCCTTCCTGGTCTCTGTGTGAGATCCCATGTGTTTGGACACACAAGATGTCTCAAATGCACTAATCCTCCAACACAGATGTGAACAATACATAGTTTGGGGTTCTTGGCTCTCTTTAGTGCAATGTGCTGGTAGAAGATGCTCTGGCTGCTGCATAGCTCTGCCACATCTCCCTGCTGTGACACCTGACATGTTGCCTGTGATCCCTCAGTTTGGGGCCTAGGGTTGAAAGTCTGGCTTTGAGAGGCAAGTGCTATAGTAGGGAACTAAGCTGGAGACAAAGATGCAAATGCCAAAGATGCCTGGTAACTCTGTGTGGTTCTTGAAGGTCTTAATGGCTGTTACCCTTCAGGAAGCAGGGGACAGAAGGGGAAGGAGAAGTCACCTCAAGCCAGAGGAAGGGGCCATGTAATAGCAACAAAGTGAGCCAGCTCTTCTATGAAGTCTTTTCTCATCTGAAAAGCATCAATTGTAAGTTTGCAATCTCACTTTTCCATATTTGCATGTGAATAAATCTGTTGCTTAAATACTCTGCAGAAAATGAATGAGGCATTTATGTAAATGTGTGCTCATATTTGAAAATATGAACTAAAAATCTAGGAAGCCTTTGTACACCCACCTTCGCTATCCCCCATTTGAGTTGCTCTGAGGCCCTTTCATAAAGTACTCTTTATAATTATAAGAAAAGCGTTTATTGTTGCCATGTTTGTGCTCTGGTATTTTTGCTTTGCCTCAGAGGGAATAGCTGTTTTTGTGCTAACCCTTCAGTTTGGTGTCTATTCCTACGATTTTCTTCTATTTTCATCTCTGATCTTAGATGAGCAAATATCTCCCAAATACATTTCACAATAATTGCAAGGACAGTTGTAATAAACCACAGAACTAGTTCTGGTGATGGTGGTGACTTATGGGAAGTGCTGTATGCAAGCAAGAAAACTGTAAGAAGCTGGTTTTCAGAAGGAAAAGAAAAAAACAGAAGGCTAAGGTGGACTGAACAGTTCAGAGGTGGAAGGATATTCTTATTTTGCTCAAAGCAACAATAGCAGTGATGATTTGCTTTTTGCTTTGTATTCTTTTCTTTTCTCTGTATTTCTCTATATTGAATAAATAAACATTTTAGAACAAGATAAGACTTTCTCATTTCTCAGTTTTATTGTGGGAGATATTACTGGTTCAAATGCAGTGGTTTCCCTCCAGACACAAGATGAAAAACCTCCACCCCCAGTTTTGAGTACGAGTAGCTTCCCTGGGAGCAGGTCAGGTGCCTGGTTGAATGTTCCAGGCAGTTCCTTTAGAATGACAATGTAATTGTGATACAGGTGGCAATTGCAGGAGTACTGAAGGTGCTTGCACTCAAAATTTTTGCAGGTAAGTTTTCTTGAGGGTAAAAACCTTTCAGGTTATTTTTTATAGTGATGTACTATTACTATTTAGAAAACTACTTACATTCATGCGAAAAAATGTGCAAAGTGCTCTGCATCAGTGTTGTATGATATTTATGGAACAACAACAAATGCTAGTGGAGGAACTCAGATCTAAATTCCTCTGAATTTTATGAATATTCCAATCCTGTTTATAGTCTGTGAAATTTTTATTTGTCTCTAGCAAATATCCAAGGCATTATTTAAGTATAATACAGTTTCTTAGGCAGTCAGCAGAATCTTTTTCTGAGGAAGTTACCTAAGAAAGAGTTTGCACATATAATGAGGGGTGCCTGTATAACCCATACAGACTTGCAAATTGGATGAAGTATTTTGCATGTGATAACTATGCAGGGGTACAGAAGACAATCTGGAGTAGTTCAGCCACCATCCCTCACTGTTTTTTAATTAGTTACCTTAGTTTACACACCAAACACAGAAGATTATTATTTTTCTTCTTTTCCCCATTAGTATTTGGCAGCCCTAATTTCAATATATGCTGTAAGGAAAAAAAAAAAAAAGAAGAATCTCAAAACTTTCCTAGAGAAACACAATTGTCTTAGAAAAGTAGTTTAAACATGTGAGTTAAACAGCTATTTTTTCCCTAAAGTGTCATTCGCCTGACTTAGAATTCTTTAATAGATACAGAGCAGAGCAGAACTGAAAGCATTTTTAATTTCAGTGCTTTGTATATTTACAGAGGGATTACAACAAACTTCTACACTTTATCTACATTTTAATAGGTCGGTGTGAACATATGAAGCGTATTAAGGTGGACTGCCTTACTTATTAAACTTACATGAATTCGTCAAAAGCCCTCAGCAGTTGTATGCAGTAGGGGCTAGAAAGACATGCATGATTGAGGTCATGCATCCAGCCAGTTTGTAAGATGATCCCTCTGTAGTGAGCCATCAGCCATCCTCAGCATAGGGGCGCACTCATACACGCATTCCTGTCAAGTCATCTTGTGAAAGGCTGCTTGCTTCCAGCTTGGCTTGAAAGTGCAACCTTAATAAAACTCACTGAAGCCTGAGAGAAAATAGCAGTTCTGCAGCAGATAGTGTAGAGGAAAGAGACTGGGATATGCATATGCAGCTGGCTAAAGCAGGCTACATGCTGGATTGTAACAGAGAGGAAACAATAAATCTTAACTACTATGCAATAAATATTCCCAATTTTAACTAAGGAAGCTATCCTCACAGTGAAATTAAAAAACCTAACAGTTTATCCAAGCTTGATTTTTCTAGTGTGCTGCTCCAGTCCTTTTTCCAAAGACTTTAAAAGAAATTAAGAACAAATTTAAAGAAAGAGGAAGAAAAAGTTTTACTTAAAGCAGGAAAAGAAAGTAATAATAACATGTCAGTTTTCCTTTCCTTTACTTTCCTGGCAGCGATTCTTGCTCATATAGGCTGTAATAACCAGCGTCGGGGTCCAGAAGCCAGTGGGAGAAGATTTAACCGGATTCAGCATGGGCAGTGCACCTATACTTTCATTCTGCCAGAACAGGACGGGAACTGTCGTGAAAGCACGACAGACCAGTACAACACAAATGCTCTTCAGAGAGATGCTCCTCACGTGGAACAGGATTTCTCTTCCCAGAAACTGCAACATCTGGAACATGTGATGGAAAATTACACTCAGTGGCTGCAAAAAGTAAGTGCTTCTTTTTGTCATTTCTCACTAAATGACTTTTTTGGGGGATGTTTATGCTGTTAAAAGTTTTTATTATTTTCTATGAGAACAGAGGTAATAAGGACTGATCTAGTTCATGGATGTGTAAGAGAGAAATGTTCCAGCCTCTTGGTGACATTTCTCTTGAGAGCAGAATTTTCTTCACTTTACCAAAAGATGCAACTTCTTAAAGCTTTTTCTCAAGAGACTAAGAATGCATGTGAGCCAGAGAACACAAAAATCCTCCAGACACTCTACTGACAGAACTTACTAATTATTGTTATATGCCCTACTTACAGTTCACAGATTCAGATCAGATGTCATGCAGGATACCTGCTACTCTGACAGCAAAAGAGAGCATTTTTTAAAAATCAACATTTCAAGGCACTGGGTTAGGAGTATAATTGTTCCTCCATAAATAGATCTTGTAATACTATTCTACCCAGCTAATTGCTGAAAAGAAAGAAGAAAGTGTATAGGCACTTGCACTTCAAAACATCAGAGTAAACCTTTTCAACCATGTAGATTACACTGGTTTTGTAACAGCCTGTTTCAATTTGTGTGCGTATATGTGCATTCTTTCCTAAAAAGGGGAAAATGGGTTGCAAGGTGTTGCAGTAACTTGGTAAAAGTAATTATTTTTAATAACTTGTGCAATAGGTCTAAACTAACTTTTCCGTATTTTATGTATGCAGTGAAGTTTGAGTGTGAAAAGACTTAAATATGTGAATAATTTCACTTATATGAACAGCCCCATTCACCTTAACAGGATTACTCACTTGTGTAAAACTGCATACCTTGTCCATGCCTTGGTAATGAAAATGCTTTGGGATAGCTGAGCAGTGAAAATAAACAAACAGTCCATGTGTGGTTATTTGTGATATTTTCATTCATATGCTGGCATTTTGACCTGGGAAAACTTAGGAAATTGCACAATTGAGTGATGCAAGGAGTCATGTAATATGGCATAAGAAAACTGCTGTATGTACCCACTTGAGAGATATCTGATTTAACTGCAACACAAGTTCATACTAAGAATGAACATCAATAAAACTCTGATAAAGACTCTGCTAGGTGGGCTGGAAGTTCATATTAGCATAGTTACTGTTACCTATCTCATTTACAAGTCTTGTTTAATCCAGACACTATACGAGACAGAAATATCTTAAAAAGCATGTACAGCCACCCCACTCCCCCTAACTCTACTAAAATCTTTTGAGAGGATTTCCTGATTCCTTGGTAAATTAATTGTGCTCTTGAATACCTGGCTCTAGCAAGAGAGAGAAGATTCTGTGCAGTAAGCATATCACTATAAAAGAAAATATAACCAAGGATTTCATTTTTAGACTACTTCCCTCACTTTTTTAATATCTTGGTCTGCTTTGGGGAGTATAAGGCTTGAAATGAGGGGATGTGTTTTGTAGAAGAAAGTATTTCTTACGGAATTATTTTACTGTGCCTTAGGAGGCTGAGACAAGCACTAAAGAGAGGAAAGCTGTTTTTTGTGTTTATGCACGCATGATTTTACTTGAGCAAATTGCCTACTGAATCATGCTTCTAAGACTTTACTTATTCTGTGTTTGTCCACTAGAGACTGAACTAAGATCACTGTTTCACTGTGAACTGAACATGAGGAAATATGAGTCTCTGGAGTGTGAATGTCTGAGGGTTAGTCCTTTCACACTTTGGAGGGAAGTGATTAAACAGGTAGGAAGCTCGGTGAAAGGGGTTTATGTTTGAGGAACTGTTTTCTCCTGCAACGATTGTAAAACTGGCTACCAGCAGAACTACCCTCCTTTTCCTCCCAGCCCCCAACCCTCTGCTCCCAGGGGTATGCATAGAACAGGAATTGTGCATGTATCCTCATGTGTCAGTTTTCCTTGGAATGAAAGGACCTGTTTCTCTGTGTGATGGAGTGTGGCTCACTGTGAACAAATGAGGCTGATGCAGCTCCTTTATAGCATCTCTGAATGCTGAATTTGCTTTGTTGCTGTTGCCATTACAGAGCATCTCAGCCATAACTCTTTTCCTTTCAAAACATGCATAATGCTTATATGTAATGAATATATTATGTACATATCTCACATCTCATTTTCATACTCTGCATTTATTTTCCCCCCTAAATCAGCTAAACTAAACAACATTTTACAATGCACCTGCTGTGAATCAAGTAAAGAATAATTAACAGTTGTAGGTCTATGATTGTAAGAGAATAGTTATAACCAGAAATAATGTTTAAGAATTTGAGATATAGTCTGACATATAAAGAAAATATGTTTATTACTTCAGGTAGTAAATTTCAATAAAATTTCAGTAACTTTCTATAAAATTGTACATAGACAATGTTTGTCAAAAATGAATTATTTTCTCAGCACAAATGTTGCCCTGTGATATTAGAAAAAATATTTGTTAAGACAGTTTATAAGAATCATGTTTTGCTTAAATTAAAATAGTATTTTAATTCAAAATGTTTTTTCATCAATATCTAAACTCTCAGATTTCTAGAAGGAAAACAAATATTATTTTCTGTAAAAAAAGCAATTTTTTTAATTCTTAAAACCAGAATTCCTTCTTTGATGATCTACAAGCTTGACTGTAGGTAAAAATGCCCTTGCTTTGGGAGCCAATTACAGGCAATTAAGGCCCAGGCTTGTTCATTAATATTTGCATATCTATAGTCAGTGTAACTGGGGTTGGTTGAGAAACCACAGACATGGCAAAATGCTCCGTGGAGAAACTACGCGGAAGAAGATGACTTGGTAAACATTTTTAGAGATTTTCCTAGAACTGTTTATTTTAATACTGGATAACTTTCCCCGTTGTTTAAGCTTGGGTTTCATTTCTGCAATATGTTTATACAGATAGTTCAAAACAAACAGTTCATCACGTATTCTTTCTTGCAGTAACTGACTGGCACACGTGACACTGTTTGGTATTTAGTTGCAACGTCTAATTATTGGCAAAGAGGAGTTACATGAAATGTTATCATCATGTCTTGCTTAGGAACATGCTGTTGGCTTGCTGAACTTACAGTATCAATGGACACAGTGTACATTCCACATAGCTGTATAGATGAGTGTTTCATATACTTATCCTGCAGTCCAAATGGTAGTAATAATTGTTATTACAGTAATAAGTTTTACTTGATCCATTCTTTTTCCTGACTGTTATCTGAGCAAAATACCATAAAAGTTTAAAATTAGTGTTTAATGATAGTATGCTAAAAGTGCTAACACAGACATACAAGTTTGAATTGAAAGTGAACCACAATCATTCTTGTCAACCAGAATCCAAACTTAGATTATTTTTTTCTTTTTCTTTGCAAATATTAATGGCACCATTACACTTAAACCAACAATAAAAGAAGCTTCAACTCACTTCCTTTCCCTTCAAAGTGCCTGTGCTGTCACCAGCTACAACAGAAGTAGTATAAAATTTGATCTGGATTCAGTCATTAAAGAAAGAAATGAGCAATTTTTCTGAGATATCTGTAACCATTTGATATTTTACTTTAAAGTTTATTCTTATGATTGTTTTGATAAATTAATTGTTTATGCCATTCTCTGTGATCTTTGCTGACTTCCTTATTTTGCAGCAGTAACAACGCAAGTGCCCACTTAATTTTTAAACATGTAAGGAATCCAGGTTTTGAGAGGGCCAGTCATTATACAGAAGAGAATGGCTTTTGGAAAGACTGGTGTCTGTCACTGTGTGCCATGGCGCCATTGAAAGTCTGTACTTTTCTGCTGTCTTTATGAGCAGAATTATGCATTGCTTTCTGCAATGAAATACAATATGCTAGCTGAATTTTGCCTTGGATTTTATATGGTTTGCTGAAGATGGGAAAATTCCTTATGTGTCACTCTTGCTGTGAAGCTGAGTGAAAATGTGACAGAGCCTGCCCTGAAGAGGACAGATCTAAAGAACTGTCATAATATCCTATCAGGCAAATTTATATCAATTTAAAAATGAAAGTGGCCATAGTGTGTGAAAAATTTGTCACATTAAGAAACCAATTTACCCTAGTTAAACTATTACAAGAAATAGTAAAAGTTGCATTTTATTTATGATTATATCTCACTGGGCATGTTGCAATGTGACCTTAAAGTACATATAATATTCAGATGTTAAGTGCAACCAGTAGATGTATGATGAACTCTGGTTAATTCCCACAAATAAAAGCAGGTCATTAGATTTGGAACCTGCTATTCTGCTTGTATGAATATTACTAATATGACTGTGTAAAGAATGGCTTTCCAGTAAACCTTTTCTCGTTCAAGACCAGAGGTAAAAGGAAACAAAACAGGACACTGGCCTCCTATTTGGCATCCAGCTTGAACTATGAATTTTCTGGATGCATAGGCTGTTTACTATTCTAGGTGCTTCCTTTTGCTTTGGAGTCAATGAATTCTCATATCCAAAGCAGAGTCTCACCCTAGTGACATTTAAAGTGCAGTTCCTACAACCAAGTTGTGATAGAAAGGGTGGAATTCAAATTAGTGGAATTTCTTATATTATATGTTCTACTCAATGGGCAAGTATATATAAAAGCCAAATTTAAGGAGCAAATATAACTTCATGGAAACAAAGTGGTTTGAAGAAAATTCCTGTGTGAGTGGAAAATCAAAATGGCTTATTTACTTTCCAAAATCTCTTGGCCAGTAATATCTCTGGATATCAAAGCTTTATTAACCAAATTGCTGAAGTCCTTGGGAGATTTTTATGCACCTTCAAGAAAGAGGCAAGACTTGAAATGTGGAAATACCTGAAAGCTTTATATTATTGGGAGATACCCTATCTGGCAATTTATTTTTTTTTAAACAGAAGAATCAGAGAAGTAGACTGAGGGACAATTTCACATGTTGCCACATTTGGAAGCAAATTACTTAAAAAAATTATTTCCCATGCTTGGACAGAAGGCTTTATCATTATGTTCAGGAGGTCCTGAATGTGTTTATTTTCAGTGATGACAGCCATAATTAGGAACTTTCTGGTTACAATAAAATATTACATTTATTAGTCATCAGAACTGTCCAACCAACATGCCCCATGGGAGATCTCATTTGGACCACTGAGAGCTTTTCTAAATGAAACTGATATACAGTAAAATGGCTTGTCATTTTGAGGGTGCTGAGAACTCATTGTTCTACTCCCTTCTGTGGTTTGGAAGCAAGCTACAGTGCTGTGAGCCCTGGAACAAGCCCCGCCCCCCCCAAAAAAACCCCAAATACCAAACAAACAAAAAAACAACCAACCAACAAACAAACAAACAAAACACCTCCCCCCAAAAAAACCCAAACAAAACCAAAAAAAACCCCAATAACAACAACAGCAAAAAACCCGCCTCCAAAAAAAAAATAAATAAACCTGAAAAATCCTACCCAATGTGGGAAAAGAAATAGGCTTGTGTATGTTAGACTTGCATTATCCCACCCAAACTTATAATCATAAGATCATGAAGGTTGGAAAAGACCTCCAAGATCATCGAGTCCAACTTTTGGCCAAACATCACTGTGTCAACTCAAGCATAGCACTAAGTGCTATGTCCAGTTGTTTCTTCAACACCTCCACAGACAGTGACTCCACAAAATCCCTGGACATCCCGTTCCAATGCTTAACCACCCTTTCAGGGAAGAAATTTTTCCTGATGTCCAGCCTGAACCTCCCCTAGCACAGCTTGAGGCCATTTCCCCTTGTCTTGTCCCTAGTTCCTTGGGAGAAGAGGCCAACCCCACTCTTGCCACAACCTCCTTTCAGGCAGTTGNGGCCAGCCCCACTCTTGCCACAACCTCCTTTCAGGCAGTTGTAGAGAGTGACAAGGCCTCTCCTTTTATCCAGACTAAACAACCCCAGCTCCTGCAGCTGCTCCTCATATAACTTAAACTTTAGACCTTTCACCAGCTTAGTTGCCCTTCTTTGGATCTGCTCCAGAAACCTCAATGTCTCTTTTGTAGTGAGGGTCCCAAAACTGATCACAGTATTGAAGGTGCAGCCTAGCAAGTGCCCCGTACAGAGGGACAATTACTTCCCTAATTCTGCTGGCCACACTGGTTCTGATACAGGCCAGGATACCTTTGGCCTTCTTGGCCACCTGGGCGTGCTGCTGGCTCAGGGTCAGCTGGCCATTGACCAGCACCCCCAGCTCCTTTTCCACTGGGCAGCTTTCCAGCCACTCTGTCCCTGAGCCTGTAGCACTGCCTGGGATTTTTGTGACCCAAATGCAGGACTTGGCACTTGGCCTTGTTAAGCCTCATACTGTTGGACTCGGACCATCTATCCAGCCTGTCCAGATCCCTCTGCAGAGCCTTCCTACCCTCCAGCAGATCAACACTCCTGTCCCGTTTTGTGCTGTCTGTGAATTTACCGAGGGTGCACCCATTCCCCTTGTCCAGATCATTGATAAAGATATTAAACAGGACTGGCCCCAATACTGAGCCTTGGGGAACACCACTAGTGAACAGACACCAGCACCGTTCACCACCACACTCGGGGCCCGGCCACCCAGCTTGTTTTTAACCCAGCCAAGAGTGCAACCAACCCAGCCATGACCTATCAGATTCCTCAGGAGAACGGTTTGCCCAAAAACCAGAGTTACCCAAGATAGTTTTTCTTTGCTGTGGGGAATCTCTCAGTGCTGTGTCATGAGACAGAAGCAAACCCAGGGGAAGTCAGACACCTGCGCTGCCCTGTGGAAGTCCCTGCTTCTCTTCACTGACCCCAGGGAAATCCTGAGCAGCTCACTTGCTGGTTTAAATGCCTCAGTTAAGTGGGATGGATTTAAGCTTTGCTTCTCTCCATGACTGCCTGCAAGGAAATTGTAAAGTATTCCTTTTTTTCCTCTTTTAAACACAGATATAGCACTACTATTCAATTTCACAAGGGTGCTGGGAGGCCTAATATGTTACTTTTTGCGTTGCTTTTAGAGTTTTTCCGGTGGAAAACTTTTTGTTCTCTTAACAGTTTATGTATTATAATAATGTTTCCAATATGTACATATGTGAGATTAAAAAACCTTTTATGTGAGATTAAAAAATCTTTTGGAAGGAAATTGCTTTTAATATATGTAACTAAAGCACTTCACATAAAATAAGCAGATAAATACAATGAATATGAATCTATAATGCTGAGAATACTTTGCAGGTTGAAGCTGGGTAAATGAATTATATGTGTCCTGCTCACATTAAAAATGGTCCTCATTCTTGCAGCGTTCTTGAAACCCATCAAGCAGTAGCTACTTCAGAGTATATTAATCTAAAATGAAAAGGAGTATTAGTCTTTATGGACTCTCATGAAGGCCAGTGAGGAATATCTAGTTTTTCACAGCTATCATTACTAAAATTTTGAATAAACCTGTTGCTATCAAAACTAGGCCCATTTGTGTGATCTATTGCAAGAGTAACCTGAAAGGTGAAGATAGCTAACAATTTGCTCTTCATCTCAATTTACAGTTCAGCTTATTTCAGTCCTCTACTCTGTATTTGCAATAAGTTGCAAACAAGGAAAAGCTTGTAAATTAGGACCTTCTAGAACCAGTATCATGGTTTAAATGTGCTGTGTACTCATCTTTAACACCAGCAGATCAAGTGTCTTGAATAAACAGCCCTAGTGTAAAAGTCTTCCCAGTAGCATAAGAATTTCCTCTCTTGTTAAGAGGTTGACGTTTGATCAGGAAAAGGAAATTGAAATAGTCTCATCTTTCATAGAAAGTGTTCTTTTTCTTATGAAACAAGCTGCACTTTAACACAAGGTTATTCTTGTGTAACCACATGTGCTTATTTTAAGCAGTATTATGAAAAACCAGGGTGGTGAGTATTCACTTGGAAGGGTAACTTTGAAATGCCATAAATTGTTGCACATTTGCACTACGTTCCCATCAATGTTTCTGCACAAAGATCAAGACTCACTTTTCATTGCCTTAGTTAGGAATCAGATTAATCTAAAACGGCATAAGTCACACCTCAACTGGAATAAGTATTCTAACCAGGGACTTGCACCAGTTTAATTATCCCTGTTTAAAACTGATGTGAATCAAACCAATGCACTAAACAAGATCTAGCAGCTGGGATACATTTGGCATTGAATAAGCATGTGGTATAGATGGTCAAAGCAAGACAGGTACAGGGTCAGCTGGAAAGATGCTCAAGTTGCACTATAAAAATGGTTTGCTTTTAGACTTAAAAAAACCCAATCAACCAAAAAAAAATGGTTTAAGACATTGTTATAATCCCTCAGAGGAAGTCATATGGAAAATCAATATTCTAGACCATGGAGTTACATGACTGAAAGAAATTTCTTTTACTTCCTTGACTAGCTTCTAGGAGTAGAAAGGAAACAAAAAACCAAACCAACAAACCACTAATAAAAGGGTGACAGTAAGAGAACTATGCTAGTTTCGTGGCTGAATAGGTTGTCTTTAGTCAAGGTACGTTAAAGGTCTATTCTATGGTCAGTCATATGAAGTGTGTTACTATTCCTTTCATAAAGAGGAGATAAATAGGCTGAAAATCCATGTAAAATGTTGCCGCTGGAAAATCTGCATAGAAGATCCATGACTAAAAAGTGGCTGATGAAAAATTCCCTAACAAGTCTGTAGAATTGCTTTGCCTTTGACACATTACTTTGGTGCGTGAGTGTGTGCACACATATATGCCTGCACTTTGATGCAGGCATATATGCATTTTGATCTTTGGAGTTTTAGTCTTAAGGTACAAGGAAATGTATTACTAAGGGTTGTGTCTTAAGTCCATTGTCATGTTTTATACCAATGTACCAGCTGCCAATCTGTCATTCTCCTCAAATTGACCCATTGGCTCAAAAAAACCTAGAAGAGTTGGCAGCAAAATGAAACCTTCTGTATTGTACATGCATTAATTCTCTGCACATTTGTTTTTATCCTTTCCAGAATGTATATGAAGCAAGAATTTTCATATATGCTGGAAAAAAAATATCAGAGCTTTGTGCTCCCTATCACAGGCATGTTTCTGTCCTTACATGTGCATATGTTGCAAGACAAATCTGACTGTACTTTGTGCATGCATGACATCTGTTTCTTTAATAGGACTTCACATACTATATAGTTATAATTTTTCGTCACTTCTGAGAATTTTTATTTGTCGGAGTAAATTCTTGCCATTTGTCATATTTTCTCTGGTTGTCTTCTTGCAAATAAGGTACAAGGCGTTCCTTTTGCAATAGGAATGTATGGAAACAACCAAAACCCGCTTGTTCCAGTTAGCAGAATTCCCTTCTGATTCTATTCTGCCTGTGAATTTGGGTCTTGGTATTCTTTCTCCTCCCTTTGTACCAAGGAGACAAATAGGCTTGAGAGATTCACTTACACATAGGATAGGCTCTGAGTGTCCCTGCCAGGAGGAAATTAAGGCAAGTTTAGAGAATTGTGGGAGAAAATTAGGAGTATGACCTTAGAAGGTAATTTGTCTCTTTTTAACAGAATGGCTTCTTTCACACTACAGATGATCAGATTGGTGCTAATACTTCTGCTGCAGGCTGACATGTCATTTATAGACTGATTTTGTCTTTTTTCATATCTGAACTCTCTTTAAAAGCTTTCTATATGTGAGAGGTTTTTCTTGAAAGATACTATATAAGTTACAAAACTTTAATGTTAGGCATAGACTTGTTTAGCAGATCAGACTTTTAGTTTCCTCACCTGTGATCCATACCAGCCTAGAACTACAAAGGGAACTTGCAAGGTGTCAAAGAGAAAAGCACTGGTGGCACTTGAGTGCTCCTGCCCGCTATTTTAAATGCTACAGCAAACTTTCAGTCATTATTAAAGGCTCTTCATCCTTCAAAGTGAGGTTTTCACATCTTGACTGTAGGTTAAAAAAAATCTGATTCTTGATGTGTAAATTTACTATTCTGAGATGTAGTTTAATATTTCACATTTAATATACTCCAAATCCACCGAACACATTTTAGATACCCACAAAAATCAAAGGAGAAGTCCTAGTACAATCTCTAGCAATGCTTTTACATTTATCTTCAAGGTTGTGGTGGACTTGCCTGCACTTTCAATCATATTATTTATGAATGTTTTAAAATTGTCAGCCTATGTTTATAAAAGTGTATTTTTCTTTCTGTATTTCTTGCCTGCAAATATGGTCTTGCATGGTGGAGACTTAAGAAAAAATAATGTAGTTGTAGTTAAATGATAATTTTGTTTTGTTTGGGGCTGTTTTTGTTTTTGTGGGTTTTTTTTGTGCTAGGCAATGTATTAAACGAATCTTTGGATTAAACCACCTATGGTTCTCTTTAAATGTGATGATTTTGACTTTCATATGTTTAGCTTTGAAAAGCTTTAACAATAATTATTTTCTGGCAGTTTTAGTTCTCATTCAGAAGTCTTTTGCAGGAAACACAATTGTATTAAATCTCTTTTTTAAAACTCTTCCATCAGCTCAGTGTGTGGGTAACAGTAAAGGTGAATAATAGGGCCATTCTCTTCTCACTCCTGAGTCATCCATTTGTGTCTCATAAAGACAGGGATCTTCAGATAATTATATGACTGTCACTATCAGAGCACTAGTTCTCCTAAAATTTTTTGAACTGAAAAACCTGTGTGGAAATTACATGATCTATCTGAAATGTCAGAGAAATGCTTCCTATACAATCTATTTCTCTGAAGTCTCCTCCAACGTCAAAGAACTCAAGGAATACTGTTACAGCTTTGGAAAATTTGGCATGTGTGTGCAGATAAAAGCATCTGAACTGAGGACTTAGGATCACTGCCTTTGTCATTTAAGTATTAAGCATATTTATTTGTGTCATACTTAAATATTTACCCTCCACAGTCTTAATTCATCAGGAAATTCCTGTGGCCTTCTAGGCCACATCAGCAAGTCAACACAGTAATGGGAAGTCCCCAAACCATGATGCCTTTGGTGCTGTGCCTGGAATTTTGAGGATTTGCTTAGAGGGAAAATTTTTCTCAAAGAGATGACCTAATCTCTTCCTGAATGAACTATTCCCCTTTGTTCCTTGGCTAAAACTTTGTACTTCACTCTGTGTGTGACTTACCATGGTAGAGATAAATGGTCAAGGGCCACCTATCACTTCTATTCTGCGTCACTTCTATTCTGTTAATGGGAAAGGCCATCAATGCTCTGCTAGAAAGTTTTCTGTGTTACTATTTTTGTGTGGAGGAGATATGGACTGCAAAATTCTTTATCACTTTAGCCTGTTAACTAAAGAGGTGATGATTAAGGTTGTTTCTCTTCACATTTTTCTTGAATGATCCAGTTTGATCTCTTGGCTTTTCCAAGAATTCTGGCTGATGCAATAAATATCCTTTTGTATATTCCTCTGACATTATTGGCCTCCCTGACATCTCACACCTCCACCATTAGGGCTTCTGCCTTTATGTCAGCTGTTAAAAGAACTATTTGTACCTGTTACAGTCCCAAAGTTTTAGGCAGGGAAGCATAAGCTAGACAACTGTATTTGCAGAGGCACACAAAGCAAGAGGAGTTTGCCAAGCACCACAGTGTTATCATTAAAGCTGATCATTAAAGGATTATTACAGCAGAATGAATTCAAAAATCATTGGTAAAAGATAAAATTTTATGGTTTGATCTGCTTAATTACCTATTTTAACAATCACTGAAGAAAGATGTAATAGGTGGCTCTGCAACTGTGAAGCATCCTGTTGAATGAGTGATTTCAAATCCCCGCTAGCTGAGTTTTGCTGAGGGAGCTGGCTTTGTTTCATACTTCACTGACTTCCCTGAAACCAGGGTATTAGTTGAGTTTCTGCATCTCACCTCACTGTCAAAATGTTTGCACCTCGTTACATTCTTATGAACACTGTTTTAGAGACACAATGTAATGCTTGGGTAAATTAGGTGAAACACCTGTGATGATTCTGTGGGTTGGGTGTACTGAAAGTGCAATAAGAATATATATAACTTTTTCCATGGCTTTTTTTATGATTTTGGACTCCCTGATACAGTTGTGGGACAGGTAACTCCCAAGGAAACTGAAGATGAGTTTGTGACTGTGGAGTATTGCCTCTTGAATCGGGTCATCTCAGAGAAAGTGTAAGGGACCTAGAGAAAGATTGGAAAGGCTGAATATAAGGTGGAAGGTGGGAGTGGTGTTTCAAAGCAAGAAGTCTGTCAGTTGGAAGTTGATGGAAGACTAGCATTAAGTCTGACAGGAAGGGTAAAGGTTGATGTAATCCATAAATTTGTAGCTGCCCAAGGTACCAACATGACAGTAAAGTACACACATTAACATACCTTGTCCTGAGGTGACAGAAAAGTCTGAAAAATTACCCTGGTGTACAGCACTCTATTCAGTAAAATGCTCCAAAACAGTGTAGCTATGAAACGTTTATTGGTGTGTGGCCATACAAAGATCATAATACTGCATATTTCAGTAGTATTATAGTCTGCTGAAATAAAACTTACCATAGCCGAGGAAAATTCTATTGAAAATAAAACTTTTTTCTTTTTTTTTTTTTTAAAAAGGAAGAGAAAAATTATTTTTTCTAAATTTAAGACAAATATAGAAGTGTCTCAAAGAAGGTGCTCAGTAGCATGGAAATTAGGAAGGCCATGTGGAGCAGTGCAGGTGGTAACCAACATGTCACTCTCTCACCAGGAATGCAATTGCAGCTGTCAATGACAACCTCAAAAGTAGTGTTTGTGTTTGCTGCTTATGACCATTAAGTGAAGAAACAATTTGCTAGCATCAGGCAGGCACCTTGGAGAGTCTGGGATGAGCTAGAGGTCAGTAATACTAGAACAACATTTGCCCGAACTTGCTAACTTTAAATTTCGCCAGACCTAAGAACAAAAGAGGTTTGAGTTGATGGCACTCAGAATTTTCCAGGAAGTAATATTTAACCCTGTAAAATAAATTGTTTTCATTTCACCACTGGAGTGTTAGCACAAGGACATATAGCTACTTTTCAGTAGACTTCAACAGGATGTAGAACTGAGTCGGAATTCCTCTGTTACTCTATTGGAGAAAAGGATGAGAATGAGGAGCCCTGAGACTTCCTATAGAGAACGTCACAAAAATTCAAAGCATAAAAAAAAAAAGGTGAATTCCTTGCACATTTTACCTAGAGGAACACATGACATTAGATACCTTTTTTTAACCAATCCATGATAACCATTATTGCACATGCTGTACTAGCAACTATACAGGGAATAAATTATGTATTTAATTTTTTATTCAATGTATTTGTATATTGACTGTCAAAGTGAAATGGATATATCAACACTGAAAATATTATAAAATTAAACACAAACTGAAATAAAGGAATTTTTCTGGAATTCAGGTTCTTAAAGCTAGGATTATTGATTGTGTTTCTTTAATGATGAACCAGTAATCCAAAAAACCAGTATTTGTTATCTTCTATCTTAATGCCTCCCACAAAAAACCTGAATTATAAACCCTAGGGGAAAAAAAAAGTTTCCTTGTCCCAGGATTTAGCACTCCTACACGTCTTGGAAACATCTAGTAATTTGACCACTGACCCACTAGGGTATTTCCTAGAAGCAGAATTGAGCAAGACTGAAAACATTTTTGTTGAACTGTTATGGGCAAGAAGATAAGACATGAATTCTTGATCCATCAATTATGTACCAAGTGTGACATCCCTTTCCATGTGCGTTTTTAAAGATTACTTGAACTCTAGTCATTATTTTGCTACCAAAATAATTCAGAGCTCCTGGAATCAGATCAAAATTCTAGTCTTTTGTCACTAGAATTAGTCCTGTTTGTTTGTTTTCTCTGGGCTATAATTCACCATGATGGAAGACTAAAAATGTGGGTTTGGGTAAATTTCCTCTTTTCATTATTCTTAAGTTTCAAGATGACACCTTAGTGTTAGTTATAACAGTGTGGTTTTGAATGTTATTGTGTTTTCACTTCCACAGTAAAATCCCTCAGAACAGCCATTAGCAAGCTGCATCAAGATTACTTTTAAAATGCTACTCATAACGTAATACAGGCTTTATACTGTGAGACAGGTTCACGTCCTAAGTCAGAATTGGTCATTTTTTTTCCTATCAGAGTGGTTATTAATTTTGGGTTTGCTTCTGTTAGGCTCAGCCTGGTATTGCTATTACATTTTCCAGGTGTTGTTATTATGAGCCCTTACCAAAAAATACAACCAGAAATGGGAACATGTACGCAAAGGAAGTTTTCAACACATTTCTCAAACTCAAACCATTATCATTAAATAGTCTTGAGAGGATTAAAACTGAAACAAAAAAGACTCAACTGTCACCTGGAGTGTGATGTTAATGCATACTTGGGAGCTTGGCCTAATGTTGCTTCACAGTGAATCAGCAGGAAAAAACTAAGCTCAGTTTCTCTTCAGGAAGGGGCATTTCCCAACCTCAGGTCCAGCCAGCAGAAGCTCCCTCCCTCCTTCCCCTGCCACTTTCAGAAGTGGCAGAAGTTCCAGGTCTGCCTTTTGGTACCGGCTCTCTGGGTTCACCTACATTAAAATGTTTCTGCCTTCACATAAAAGGATTTCTTAACAGTAAGAGACAGACAGACCTCAACTCTGTCTCGGCAAACTTATTTGGCAGAACAGGAAATTCCCAGATGGTCAGGAGGAATTTTAAAGGGCTGGAGTGTTTTGTTGCAAAATGCTAGCCTGGCACCCACAGAGACTGAAGTCTGTTATTTATAGAAAAGCAGAGGCAGAAAGCAGATGGTGTGCTTCCTCACAATGTGCTCTACAATTGCTGCATTGTGCCACCGTGAATTTGTGGGGTACCACATCACAAACTGAGATGATAGTACAGTCTTACACCCAACCAATTCTTTCCTCCACATGCCTAGAGAGATACCAACTGAATCTGTGTGCAGTGGTGGTTTTGTAATACAAAAAAAAAAAAACAAAAACAAAACAACAAAAAACCTGACCACTTTTAGAAAGCCCTGGAACAACAGTGTAAGTCCAAAATCATGTCACTGGCATCCATGTAACAATGCCAATGTAAATCTGCTGCGGTTTAAAGAAGATTCAAACCCAGCCTGTGAGAAGAAGAGACACATTCAGATTTTATTGTTCATTAGAGGATAGGATTCTGTGTACAGCTTTCATTATGTGCACAACCAGCACTCCCCAGGCCTGAAAGGGGGATGTACATCTCATGAGAACAATTTTATAGAGACCTTCCAGTATTTCCATTTTCTCATGTCAAAAAGAACATAATCGTAACTTTGCCTATTTTTTTTTCACTATTCCTCTTTCCAGTCCCTTAAAAGACCAAAGAAGTACTGAGATACTTGTTAAAACAGAAGTACTCAAACTAATCAGGCAGACTTTCTTAATTTAGACTAGTCAGTCTTGGACTCTATCTGGCATCTATTTTTCCATGGACATTTGAGTTCAGTTTTTTGATTTCTTTTGCTGAAATCAGTCAAGAAATGTTTTTGGATTTTTTCTGAAACACTATAAAATAAAAATATAATTGTTGCTGATATTTTCTGAAGGTAATTTATATATTTACATGATCTCTTTTTTTGTGACAGAACTGATATGTATGAGATGCAATCCTGTTAGAGACCTTCCAGCCTGAGGGCTTGAGACCTCAGGTAAAAATAACCACATGGCAGAGAGCAATGACTGCAAACCAAAATGCTGTGCTTCTTAGCCAAAAGGTTAGAATTCATAGTTAAATAATGTAAACTATGTCCTTTTTTTAAAAAAAAAATCTATTTATCTATTTACTTTTAAATTAACCTTCCTTTTCTTTTTTTAAAAAAATAAGCTTTTTCAGGAACTGAAAGAAGTGTAATTAGGAAACATTTTTCTCCTGATAAAATCAGCAGATTGTGTGGGGTTTTTCCCTTTAGCATGAACAAAATTAGCCAGCTAAAAGATATTTTTCTTAATTAAACCAAAAACCAGGGCTTTGGAAGAAAAGTTACAAATAGTTCTCTTTGAACTCGTTGGAAGGGACCTTAAAGACCATCTATTGCATGATCTTTTCTACAGCAACAACATTCCACATGCATATTCCTTTCAATCTTTTTCAAGAAAAAAAAGGAACTGTAGAAGCAACTGTTTCTAGATAAATAGGAGTACACCAATACAATGCATCCTTTTTTTTGTTAGAAAATATTTCCATGTACTGTGTCTGTACATTGATATTAAACTTAGGCTCCTCCTTCATATCCCAAGATAATACCAGAACCTGATTCTACTCTGGGCAGCCCTAAGACAGTCACTTGGTAAAGTCTGCTGCTTTTATCAGTTGAACACAAGACAATATTCCACTGTTTTGTTTAGTGATATACTAGAAAAGCGTACTTGGATGTTAGAATCACAGAATGGTTTGGGTTGGAAGGGACCTTAAAGACCATCTAGTTCCAACCCCACAGCCATGGACAGGGACACCTTTCACTAGAACAGGTTGCTCAAAGTCCCGTCCAGCCTGGCCTTCAAGACTTCAAGATGCAGGGGGCAGGGCAGCCACAACCCTTCTGGGCAGATACTCTGAAAACCAGAGACTTTTTTTTCTGAACTTGGTGGAGCCTGCATGCCTTGGTTGATAGTTATATGTCATCCCTCTGGCATCCTACAATAGTGATGCCATTTAATACCATATGCCAGTCACCAAGCTCATGTACATTTTACTTCTGTGTTTCTACACTGCAACATACTGAGGAAAAAATCTTACTGTAAAGGTCACCAGATAAAATTTACAGAAATTATAGGGGCTGCTTGAGAATCCCTCCCCATAAATGATGTCTCTCCTTAAATTTTTAACCTGTTCATATCTTTCAGCTTCAGCTATCTTTGCTGACAACTGAGGAAATTAATGACTATAGTTCTTTTGGTTTTTAAAACTGTAGTTCTCAAACAAAATTTGACTGTTATTGACATTGTTTGGAATATCTTTTGTGAGTGAAATGAAGTAGTTTGCCAAATTCTTAAATCCAGAAGTTATTCTATACTATTACTACGTGGAAGCAAGTTATGAAGGTTTTCAGCATTTCTTTTAATTACAGAGCATAGATGAAAAGATCAGAATTAAATCACTTGTCTGGCACAGTTCATCACAGATGAATAATGTACATTAAATACAACATGTAGTGGAGCAGGAACACCTCTGGTTTTAGTACAAGTGAAATACCATTGCAGTAAACATTTACAGGATATTTAGCTTGGAACAAAGTTTACAAATTTACTGACAAACTTGAGAAGAAAATGTTTACAATTATGTTTCAAACTATGAACAATGTTTTACTTACATTTCCTGATATAAATAAATCATCTAGCTATAGAAATCTTAGTTATTGTGATGTCAAAGGCAGAACATAAGTTTATTTCAGTGCAGTCAAGACTGCCTATCCTACACTGCTGGTTAAATTTGTGGCCCTACGAAAGAAGTAGTATTCATGTTGTAAGTTCCATACATACATCTCTTGTAGGTCTCTTTAATATTGACAAAGGCTCTAAGCTTGCTTTCCAATCTTGCATTCATTTTTTGAGAAATGGCTGTAACTGATCACACTTCTATAACCTTTTGTGTTCAGGATCTCAACACCTTTTACAGACATCAGTGAATAACACTTCCTAGCACTTGGAAGGTTAGGAGATGGCATTAATTTTGTTCTTGTTGTCCAGTGGAAACCTCAAGGTATACAAGGTACAAGCTGGTGTACCTTTAAGCTCTTTGGAAATCTAAGTACAACCAAAAACACCACGAAGACCTGAGGTAGCTTCAGTTTTTATGTGATAGCTATCAAAATACTTCACACTGATAGAGATAGGAAATCGTCCAACTGTCTCTCAGGTTACTCATCTCACTGCTGTCCAAAAAAAATATTTTTTTGTGAACTAATTTCATAGCTGGTGTAAATTAACGCTGTTCAACTTGGATTAGTGAAATGGTGTTGATTTAAATCAGCTACACATCTGGATGCTCATGCTTGCATTAAAACCTCATTCTTAAAGCATCTTGATGACTCCTTGATGTATTTGATCACTTTATTAGAATGAAAACAAAACTGGTCAGAGCTTCTGCACACACCCATGCTCTTTCTTTTTGTCAGTTTCTGAAATGGTCAGTTTTTGTATTTCTACAGAGACCAGCCCTGGTCACACAACCTGATGTGCAAAAAGGCAATGGTGTGGTGCAGCAGCTAATCCTCAGCACCAACCATGCATGGAAACACCAAACCATTTGATGTCTGCTTCTGTTTGTCAAGTGGTTCCATGTGTTCCCCACATGTGGAAAGATGAGCCAGCAGAGAAGACCAGCATGGCTGAACAGAGAGGTTTAACTGGAAATAAGGAAGAAAATGAGAGATTTTGACCTTTGGAATAAGGGGCAGGCCACTCAGGAGCACTACAAAGGGTAGTATACAATGAGTATCTGTAGAGAGCAAATTAGAAGGGCCAAAGCCAAACTAGAACTTAATCTGACTACTGCTGTAAAAAACAAAAAATATTTCTATAAATACATCCATTATTGGGTGTGAAGTAAAACATAGTCAGAAAGGGTGAGAAAAAAGCTGAGGTACTTTTGTGCCTTCTTTGCCTCAGACAAGTCCTTGGGAAGTCGTTGAGTCTCCATCTCTGGAGGTACTTTAAAAATGTAGATGTGGTGCTTAGGGACGTGGTTTAGTGGTGGACTTGACAGTGCTGGGTTAATGGTTGAACTTGATCTTAAAGATCGTTTCCAACCTAAATGATATTATGATTCTATTACTAGGAATAAAAGACATGAGTTTGTCGCAAAATGTTTACAAAATAAGATCATTTTCAAAGGGATTTGTCTCTACACAGAGTTTTGGACCAAATTTCTCAACAATCTTCTTGTTTTGTTGAGACATATTCTTTATCACAAAGTACCATTCATTGAGTGAATCTGATGTTACCACATATTTGCTTAAATGTACATTGTATAAATTTTCAGACATATCAAGGAAAGCAGTGCATTTTTATATATTGCTATTGTGTGCATATTTCCAAAATTAGCACACTTACTATTCTGTGTACAGTTTTAGCTGACTCTTCATATGTGTCCACATGTCTTCTACTGAAGGTCTTAGAAAAGCTGTGTTCATATAAATATTTAGAATAGCACACTTGGGTTTTATTTACAATTTTGTTCAGATGTCTTCTAGTTTAGAAGTTCTAGCTTGTTAGGTCAAGTCACTGTTATCTACGATACATAGCATGTAAAGGAATGAACTATTAAAACACATAAGAGCAAGCAAATTTGGTAAAAATGTAAGGAACATCAACAGTGAAGACCTTGCTGAACTGTTGAGTAGAAAACATCAAGTTTTTGGTAGGAAGAAGGAATTACAAGAAAATTCCAAGGAACAATATTATTATATCTGAAAAATTGCAAATTACTTTTCAACTAGAGACAAATGCTCCTTGCAATAGAAAGAGCAGCTTTCATGTAGGCTTGTGGGATAATCTATATTTTTAGATCTTTCTTTATGTTATCAGGGCTATGGAATGTTAATACTAATTTGATTTTTATTAATTTCACTCAGTGACATAAGATATTCTCTCTTTCTTGTTATGCTTGCTGGAGTACCCGTTGCCTTTGCTTATGTTTCTGTTTATGCTGACTGTAGATTAGTACAGCAACTCTGAGTTAAACAAAATGTAACTAGAAGCAGAACAGGCATTGTTTTCTTTTGCATATGTACACATAATTTTGAACATATGGTTCCAAGCATATTCTCAACATAAATTGTCACCAACTTCAACGCATGTTAATTTTTAATTTTTTTTTTTTGTACTTTTATGTTTTGCATTTGTTTCCCAAGAGATTCATAGCCAGCTGCAAGGCCTCTTCTTTGGGCAACACCCTAAAGCACTTCAAAGAAGGCAGCTAGAAAACTCCACTAATGAAGGCATACAAAGATAATTAAGTTCCCTGGTACAAAGCACTATGATGGGAAGTGAACCTGGGAGTGGTGAATACAGTTTGAATTAGCAATCGCTGCTAGCACAGGAGATTTTGAGAGGTATTACAGATCAGCTTTCATCTGGAGGTAGTCTAACTTCTGGTGATGCCATCTTTTCTTTCAGATACCATACTAGTAAGAGCTCAAAAATTTATATTTACTCTTATTTTAACATATCATCCAAAAAAAAATTGTCAGCCTTTTGTATCCTTTTAGCACGAGAGTACCTTTTACATATATATAATCTTTTCCACCTTCTAGTTATGACCCAGAAATATCTAAATTGTGTTAGTTGAGCATACTGTACTGAAGAATACAATGCAAAAAGGATTATGTCCCATCTAGGAATTCACAAGTGCTATGTAAGAAGGATATTGAATGAAACTGAAAACATCTGCAATTTTGAAAGACTTAATATATTGTTGGAAGAATCATTTTATCACATTTTGTTTAGTATTTACTGTCACAGAATATACTTATACTGACTTCAGAAACAATATTAGTTAATTGCATTCCAAATGTGAAAGGAAATCTCTCTTCAGCACAGGATGATTTGGTTGGAAGTTGTTATGATGTTAAAGTAATTAGAAATAATATGGCAGAATCTGCTGTTTAACTATCATTTTAGAAAATATGTAATTTATTTTTTTTAACCTAGGGCTAGTGAAAATTGAGACATTTATGTGACAATTTGTATGTATTCACCTTACGAATACTAGCCTCTCTTGCTTTGAGGTCAAAGTATAGCTCTTGGTAACAAAATTTTACTTCAACATAGCTTTCTTTTGTCATTACATTCTCAGTCTATCAGATTTGGTGGAATTAACAGAGTGATTTCACTTTTGAACTTCCTATTCTATCTATCAAGACGTTATATAGCAGTTACAAACACCTCTGCTGAATACCCTAAAAATTGGAAGGTGAATAGGAAACTAGACTTTAAAGATAGGAAGGGAGGTCATTTAATAGAGAAAAATCTTACTTTTCTTTTTCTTTTTTTTCTTTTTCTAAGTGAAATAAGCTTGTCACTTTTAGTTTGTTGTCAGTTTATTTCTCTGCAGTTTCAGTCATCAAATTAGCAATTTCTGCACTTGTTTATGTAATCTGAGAGTAGATGCCCAGAATTGTACAGACTCCTGTCTCCTTTTTTTTTAAAACAAAAACAAGAACAACTTCAACTAATAAAGATGACTTTTGGTGGGAGGAACTTCCATTTCTAGATGCTAAGTAGCCATTTGCCTCCACAAACTCCATATAAAAATATTTATGAAAAACCGCAGCAAAAGTTTATTCATTTCTAGGGCCATAGAGGGATTACCTTTAACTTTCAACCTTTTCATCACCACCCAGTTGCCTTGTTTCTTTCTTTTTTTCTTTTAATTTATAAGAAATTGTCATTCTATGACCTATTCACGTCTCTGTTGTTTATAGCATCATTTAATTTCCTCATCAATATGTTTTTGCTTTAGTTGTTTGTTGTAGGTAACTTCCCAGTTCTCACTCTATTATTCAGGTAGTTCCAAGAATTTTCCAAGATTTTAAAATCAGGTTTCTGTTTTATCAGGAGCTATTATTCCCAGTTATCTGTGAAAGGAAATGCAATCCTGGCTCAGAAACAGCCTGTTTGATGAGCTGGCTTTGTGCCGCAGGTCTTGGATTCCCTGAAATCCCAGGGTGCAGAGGAACTGGAGTGCCTAGAAGTCAAAGCTGACCCAGAAACCTTGGCACTTGGATGCTGTGGCTCCCATGAGCTTCGAAACTCCTGGCTTTCTGGCTGTCCAGGATGAAACTCAGCCAAGAGCTTGCTAACCTTGGAGGACCTGAGAGTCTGGACCTTTGCAGCTGGCAATCCCAGGACTTTCTGGGTCACAGGTTCCTGAGAATCTGTTCAGTGGCTCTTTGCAGAACAGGAAGCCTGGAGATGTCTTTGTATTGGGCCACACAGGAACCTGATAGTGAAGGTGACAAACCGTGCCTAGAAAGTAGATTTCTATTGCAATTTTTGTATTTGAACTCCTTTGGTGAAATATTCTTACAACAGTAATTTTGAATTCTTAAAAGGGGAAACAGTTTTGGAGCCGTATGAAACTTGTTAGCTTGAAGGGCCTCTGTTTCTTAATGCTTTGCTCTTGGAAACACTGATATGTGGAAGAAAAGCATTTGAGGCATCTTGCAATGGCTCCAGAATTGATTTCAAATCTTGCTCCAGATTTGACATAGAGAGAAAGGCATGTCCTTGATTATTATCAACCTCAAGGTTATTTCACATAAGGGTATATGCAGATGTGTGTATAGCACATGTTTATGTTGGAAATCCACAATAATCATAATTCCTCTTCCCTTAAAATCAGATAGAGCTTGGCAACTCATTTCAGTTAAAATAAATTAGATGTTCATTCAGAAATAAGCCGACTCTTTTGCTATGTTAAGCTTCTGTCTTTTCATCATGGTTATGAGTCCTGTTGTTTTCAAATACTGGAATGGGATTTGTGTAATTTATGGTCATAAACTAAAATGGAAAAGAATTCCAGAAAAAGAATGGCAAGGTTGTCCAGTAATATGGATACTTACTGGTTTTGGTTAATTATTGTTTTTCCTAAGGGACTGAAATACATCTTTAGTCTCTGGCTACAGATGCAGAATATTACACTTCCTTTGCACTTTGGATTACCAGAACATTGAGTGGGTTAAAGTCACTTTTAGTGACAAGATCAGAGTTCAAGATCACTTTGGATTAGCCTCCAAACATTCAGTAATTACTGTATCTTAATATTTCAGTACTTATTTGTTAAGAACTATATTAGCTTCTTTACTATACAAAATCTGGGCTAAGAATCCCACAGGAAAAACACTTTGTTTTTACAATTTCCAATACTTTCTGATGAGGAGCCACAAACCTTGTGAAACAATCTTTCTCTCAGACTTTGCTGTTGCTTTACCAGGCTCTGAATTTTCTGGACTATCCAGTGCATGTTCTAATATGAGAGTCAAAAAAGGCTAGATATTGTCCTGCTTAGTCCAGTCTGTTTGGACTCCTGAGTCTTCTGATCAGCCAGGCAGTGATTGTCTAAACCTGCATGTCCTGAATTCCTGTTGCTGTGCTAGCACACAGAGGTCTCCCAATAAGTTTTGGCACTGCCACCAATTACTTAGGAAGAATTCAGTCATCATCCCACTCTGCTGCTTGCTTTCCCACTTCTGAATTGAGACTGAAGTCACAGCCTTGACTCTCAAGCCTCTTCTGTGAAGTAGGTAGAGCTCCTGGAGAGGAATTCTGTATGACCAGAGGGGACTACTCTTTAAAAGCATCACCTGCTGCAGTGGGACAGGGCTCTGATAGACGCTTTGTTTAATTATGTCAATTAATAAACCTTGTTTATAAATATTAATTAATAAACCTTGTTAACTGAACTAATGTTTTTGGATAAGACAGTGCAGTGGAAAAAAGTCTTGGAAACAAAGGTTTAGAATCCCAAATTTTATTTTCAAACATATGCCATGGTTTAGGAATGGTATTCTTTGATTTAGTACTCCCACTATAACCATGTGCTGCTCACCCCTCCTTGTCCCTCTCCCTTTTCTCTGGAGAGTGGAATTGGAGGTACAAAAGGCAAAGATCACAGGCTGAGATAAGAAAAATTTACTAGAAACAACAATGAGATAAGAAAACAAACAGTAACAGCAACAATACTAATGACAGAGGGTACAAGAAAAGGAATGATTTGCATGGAAACCACCTTGACAATAAACAATAGTGGATGGCTCCCTCTGCCACCTTTACTTGCAGGCTGGAATGGACTGGGACTTCTCCCCAAAAAGAGAATCCAGACTCCCTTCCCTCTGCCTTGGGTAATGGTGTGAGGCAGAGTAGAACAACTTCCATTTCCTAGCCATGTCAGCTCCTGGCTACTGCAAAAATATAACCCTTTCCTGGCTGGAACCAGGACAGCATTTTATTAAAGTTCAGTGAGCAGGGAAACGGGTAAAAATGCTGTGAGCCACAGAAACCAATTCAAAACCCCTACCTAGTACTTTAGAACAGAGGTAGAGTGGGAAAAAATTAGTGATAAGGTTGAGTTTCTATTGTAATTATTTCAGTTGTCAAAACAAGCAATAGAATCAATTTTGGAATACCAAGAATGGAAATATATTTGCTGCTCAATAGAAACCTCCAGCACTGAATGCCACAGGATGCAAATACTAAGATGAATATGGAAAGGAAATATCAAAACAAGGCTTTTTGCAGAAGAGAGGATATTATAAATAGTCAAATGAAGTGTCTCAGATAAAACAGAAATTATTATATTTATTACATTACTTTTTTTCCTCAGCCAAGATTCTGTTCAGTAACATTAAATTTTAACGGTAAGAATATGCTTAAAACTCTGGACATAATGTGCCTCTGGACATTAGTTAGCTTTAAAATCACTCATGATTATAGGACATTTTAAACTACAGATTAACATATAGGGCATATTTAGTGAAAGCAACAACTAAACCTACATTGATTTCAAGGGATCCAGGATTGCATGCAAGAGTAAAAGGAAGGACTAGTGACAAAATTAAGGTCCTCCTCCATTTAAACTGGTTCTTAATGTTCTGACTGGACTTCTCTTTAATAGGAAACTACATTCTTCTAATTAATAAAAAATATTCCTAAATGAACATAACATCTCATATCTCACCATTTACTGAAAAAACTCATCTACTAACTTTGTAATCTTTCTAATGATTTAAAAAGACCTATTTAAGAAGCTTACTCAGTCTGACCTCTATGCTATAAGGTGTGACATAGAAGATCACCAAATAGTCTCCTGCTGAGAAGGTACTTGTGGTCTCATACTGCATGTTAGAGTGTTGTATTCATTGGGCCAATTTATACAGATCAAAAAGGTGTCAACAAGGCTTTGGCATATAATAGAATACAAAAAGCCTTAGCTTTTCAAGAATATTTCCATACATCGTTTTTAAAGAGAATGTATTTTGTCTCCTAATACCAAGTATGTAAAGGCACACCTTTTCAACTCATAATTCAAACTATGTAAACACCACAAAGGAGTGAAACATATTTCTGTATTGTACTATTTCCTGATAAACAATAAGTACTGTGTATAAAGTGCTAGAACACAGGCTCAGACTCTGAGTTCAAACATTACTCTCAAGGCTACGTCTTTATTCCTTCACTGCTTAGGGTGCAGATGCCTAAGTGTTTTACTAGATATGAATAGAAATTAATAGCTTGCTTCATGTTTAAGTAGCTAATTGGGTAGAGAAGAAAAAAACAAAGTACTGAGTTGAAAACAAAAAAAGGAAATAGCAGGCAGCATCAAGTAAATACTTGAAAAAATTATTAATGGTACCACTTCTGTAATAATTTTTTTATAACTGTTGATTTGTTCTTCCTTATAAAAATATTATTTTATTCAATTCATATCTCACTTAGGCCTGCTTTATAGAACATATAATCAGTAAAAGTTATACAAACAAAATAACAATCCAAATATTCCCGAGAGTTTACTTTGTGCTGAAAGTCTACATGAATAGATGTCAAACTATTAGATTATCATTAAATGTATTTTAGAAAAGTTTACAGTTTCAGAGGACCTGGCTAGGAATTCTTTGCATTATTGACAAAGTTTGTGTTCTGCTTTCTGTCAGTTGAAATAAACAGCTAAAAAATTGTGTTTCTCTGCAGCTGTTTTCTGCATTGTGTTAAGAAACATTAAAGGGTGAACATTAATTTGAGGTGATTCCTTTATAAACTTTGGTCAGTAAGTCACCAAAGTCTGATAGTTAAATCTGATGTTTCTATTCTGATAATATTAGTAAAAAAGAAATCTCTATAATTTTCATATCACAATGATTCAAAGGGGAATTGAGATTATTTAATACATATGACACATGAGCAACTAAGTCAGATAAGGACATGAGTAAGCATGAAAAATAGATATGACTAAGACTTGCATACATTTTAAGAAGACTGTCTTTACTGTATTATGTGTTTTGAAACTGAAAAATACTCAGTAATATTTCATTATTTAGGGTCCAAATATTTGTTCATATGTAGTCTGGTTTGGATATGTGTACAAACATACTTAAGCATTCATGCACATATATATGTGTATGTCTTCTGTGTTTCAATTTGTTCTCTCTACAGATAAAAAGATATATTCATGTGAAGTTAAAAGGAAACAAATACATATATATATATATATATATACACACAGTTCATACAAATATATTTCCTTTCAACTTCACAAGATGCACAAGTCACTACACCACTTTGGACTACCTCCCTGAATGACTTCTTAACTATCTAATATTTTTCTACTGTGGATATAGTCTGGCCATTCTCTCTCAGGCAAAGTTCCTACTGAAATCAGGAGTGGAGTCTGAGCAAGAGTTTTAGGTTTAAGCTTTTTATTGAGAAATAGCCGTCAATAGTCCCCATTTCAAAGAAAGTCTATGCTCTGACAGAATTATATCCTGATTATATATTTTTTAAACATACACTTAAAAATAATTTATGAGCACAAGTTTTAGAATTATTATCTGGAAGCTCAGAACAGATGCAGTTTGACAATAATGTGGCTGGAGAAATGCTTCCCATCTACTGATGCTCGGGGTTATATTGAATTTGCTTCCTGGAGCAGGAATGTGAGGCAGTGCAATGGCTTTCATATGTTTATAAATGGTGCATGAAAAGCATCACCGTTCAGCATTCTTGGGGTAAGTAAGACCCACAGGTTGTATACTCAGCATGGATTTTTCCTGTCATGAGAGAGGATAAGATCATCAGGTCCATTAGGTCAGAGGTTGAATAGGAAAGGCAAGAGACCATGCAAGAGTTCCCACCACTATGCCCGACTTGTAAATAAATAGAAGACTTCAGTCTCCACCACTATCAAGTCTTCTCTTTTCACAAACACTTAATTCAGCAGCACAAATAGGCCTTCTTTATTTCTTGTCCCCTTCAAAGATAAAAAGACACCTACAGATCTTATTCTGTTTGTCCAGGCCTGTCTGACTTTCTTTACCATTTGTGATGATTGATTGCTTCTGTGTTTCATCAATTAAAAATGTTTTAGAGTACAAAGTCTTCAGCATGTTTAATAGAGTCTGGTTAAGTAAACATCCTTCACCAAAGCAGCACAAGTAGAGCTTAAAATAAATACTGCTACTGTGCCAAGTTCATAATTGCTTGCACATTTAGCACTTTACCATATCCTAAGCATAGCCATAAAAAAAAAGAAAAAGCTTTGTCTACTTACTCTAGTTGTCATGAAACTGTAGCCATTTAAATACTGCAGGGTAGTCACATTTTTTAAATACCTGATTTTCTAGTTTATATCATATACAGAATTTGTTTCAAAGAACCAAGAGCTAAGCCTGAAGATGAGCAGTGGTTAGGTTTAGTCAACAAACTAGCTCTGTAAGTGCTTTCATAATAATTTCTTGCTTCCAACAGGATACATTTTGAAGGATACAGCATGAAAGGATCCCATGCATCTGTCAGTCCTTTATTGGAAAGGCAGACTTTAATCTGTTACTTTTATTGCAAGATAGATAAAATTTATTGTAGTTAAGTGAAAGACACCTGTTACACTCAAGATAACTGACCTTAAAAACCAGCTTATGTGAACTAATTTATGCACTAAAATAAAAAATATCAAAATTGTAAAATTTGCATAAATGCAATTTCTTCCAAATTTAAGGCATTTTAAACTGCTCAAATGATGTATAAAATCCTTACAATATATTTAGTATCAAGCCAAATACGTAGGCAATTTAATTTCTGTAAAAGAAATAAATAATAAGCTTTGAAACATAATAAGGAAACAGGACATAAAGCTGATTAGTGATAATTAATAAGTGTTAGAAAAAACAATAGTGTATAGAATATCAAGAATTACAGATTCTCTTTTCTTGTAACTGCTGACTCTAAGAAGGAGTGCTGGTCAAGATTCTGAAAAGCCATTAATGTTTGTTGTATGTATCCGCTGCTGCTACGATTAATTCAGGCATTTTAAGGAGAACAGGTTTCCAGAGCAGAGGTACTCAGCTTTTTCAGATAATCAAGCCTTAAATAGGTAAGATATGCTCAGACAGACTTTGCATGAGCCTCTACAGGAATCCGAAGTAAATTTACTACTGATCATGGAGTGACTCTTACATATGTAGTCTTGAAATGTGGTCTGTAGATCATATCCTCTATAACTTAACTTTTCTAGGGTGTGTAAAACAAGCTGGATTATATTTTATGTACCCATGGTATCTAGTTAAGTTACATTAGGTCCAAAACTCTAGGTTTGTCTACCCCTAAACCTCAAGGAAATTTGGACTTGGAAGTAGGCATATGTAAATGAAATGGCTGTTGTAACATGCTTCTGGAATATCTGCCTGGATGCTCCAACACTTATCCTTCACCTATGCCTAACTTTTTTTCCCCTAAAAATTTCTCATGTACTGTCTTCTCTATCTATCACTGCTGAAAACTTTATTTGCAATCTCTTTGTCTAGAGTGAAGATATATATTTTTATACAATTGTTGAGAAATGTGATAAAGAGTACGAGGAAGTTCAGAAGAAAAGACAGTTGAAATGACCCATTCTAAACTTAGCTTGGGCTTAACTTCCAGTCTTTCTCTCTACAGCCTGTTCTACCTTCCATGTCTCTCTCACTTGCCCTCCACCACTCCTTTGGGCCCATGAATTTTGAGCATGTTCTTATTCTTAATAAATGCTTTACACTGGAATTCAAAACACAAGATAGTTTTATGTGTATGATTGACAAATCAAGTATTAAAAATACAGATTATTGTAAGACTTTCTACAGGTTATACTTGTGTCATATTTGACCACGCTATTGGCAAGCAGAGTATTCTTGTTTGAATTCCAAACAATAAGATTTCAATATTAGGAGATTTGTTAAGCATTCACTAAACTTGAAACTAGGTCAGGAAAAGTTTTCATATTTCATGCGCCTGTATGCTTTGGTTGAAATAATGTCACAATTGTTCCGGGGAATTCTTAAAATTTATATTGCATAAGCAAAAGGAAGTTCTGCAATGTTAAGAAAAAATGAGCTTTTTAATTGACTATTTCAATTAAAAAACACATTAAATGTTGCAATTTCATAGTTGTGCAATGACACAGTTCATTTGCTTGTGGACAACACAGCAATATAACTACTCCAAAAATGAGTATCTCAACACCAATAGTATCTCAACTATTCACCCAACAGGAGAAACTGAACCATTAGAGAAAGGAAACTAACAGATTTGCATCACTTAACAATTCAGTTAATCAACTTTGATAAAAGATTAAAAAGTATATTTAATTACATGCTGATTATAGTTCAAGAACATGAGAATGAATATCTGATCAAGAAGGGAAGATTTTTGAAGAAAATACTATCCTTCTGCCAAGGGGACTGAAGTGTTTTGTTTTACTTTTAAGGACTGTGGAGACAAAAGGTTATCCAACTTAAGACAGCAGTCTTTTAGTCTGGATATTTACCTGATAGGGACCCAAGTACTGATTTTTGGGATACTCATTCCTTCTTTCTCTCTGTATTTTTTTTAATTATTATTATTATTAGCTTGCTTTTATCTCTTATCTCCTTTCACTCCAAAACATATCTGAGTATATGTTGTAGAAAACATATGTGAGTATATGTTGTAGAACATTAAATAGGCACCTAGAGATGTATTAGAAATTGTACCATAATGTATTTATCTAAAATGGAGCATGTGTCTAAACTAGAAGCAGGGAAAATGATGATTATAACATTGAAGACATCTCAGGAGAACTGAAAATCTTGAATTCAAAAGTAGATTAGCGTTTCAATTAGCAGTAGATAAGTGTTTCAATTACTGTTAGTCTTTTTTCTACCATGGATCTGCTTGAAGACCACTGCTCTAGTCTGTTAATGGCTTTCTTGTATTGGAGAACCTAAACTGGGATGCAGGGCTCCAGATATGGTGTCATGATTTCCAAATAGTTCAGGGTCATTTGCAGTAAAGTGCCGATCAGGGAGGGAGCCTCTCAGCATGCAGACTATGATCCTTTAATGTGCTTGTGGCTGGCCTTCCTTGCTGTGAGGACACCCTCTCATGCAGCTCCACTGGGATCTCCAGGGTCTCCTCTGCAGAGGGCTCCACAGCCAGCTGGCCCCCACTCTGCACTAACGCACTGGGCCATCCCCTCAGAGTGGATGAGTTTGCACCCACCGAGGTGGAACTTTGTTATGTTTCAGTCAGCCCATTCCTCTGAGCTGTTGGGGTCACTGAACAGCAGCCCTGCCCTCTCACACATCAACTGCTCCCTGAAGTTTGGGGTCACCTGAATATTGGCTAACTGAAGTGTTTGAATGTTGAGAGTTAGGTATTTTGCAAATATTCAGCTTTAGGAAACAGTAGGCTGAACACCAACTATCTACAGAATGCCGACGACACTATTTTGCTTCATTCGAAATGTTCCTTAAGGTTTGATAAAAGTTCTTGGTCAAAATCCTCCATGTCTTAAATCACTTCAGTCCCTAATTCTGAAAATCCAACACTTCGTGAAACAAAATCCAAACTCAGTGTACTGTTTTATTTGTATGTCCAAAGACCTAATGCATTAAAATCATGGGACTGAGGGAAAATGAGGACTTTTTTTTCAGCCAAACTGCTAGCAGTCAGGGTATCTGGGGAGATATGAATACAGCTTTCAAAAGGTGTCAGGCCAGAACTTGTGTGACCTGCCATTTGGGGTCTTCCTCAGTGCCAGGGTTACTTTTAGGTACAAAATGTGACAAATTATGATGGAGCAGGGTGAGGAAAATCTGCCTTAAAAAAACCTTTTACAGCTAAAGTCATTGAGTTAACGGCTGAAGGGCACTTACAGATTTGTTTTAATTGTCCACAGATAATTGCACATGTACAGTTGCTACTGTGTTGTACTTTTATTAGGGATTTATTCCGTGGTGAAGAAAATATCTAGAACTTTTAGTGAATTTTACATTAAAAAGCTATTAAGAAAAAAAAAATGTGCACTTAGAAATGAATTCTATAATCATTTAATCTCTTCTGTGAGCAGAAAAAATGGTACTTTCTGTCCTTTACAGATGACTTTGTGTTACAATGGATGACCCAACTTTTTCAATGAGTTTAAAAAGTGCTGCTTTTCTACCTGCCTAAATGACACAAAGGCATGCATTCTCCTCTGAGAAGGAGCAGAGTTGTCCTCCTGACACTCTTGCTCAGAAAGAACAGCATCGTTTTCTCTGCGGTATTGAGGGAATAATAGATTAAGTGACTTTCTCAAGGACACAGGAAATTTGTGGTAAAGCAGAAAAAGGAATTCCAGTATCATGAAACTCTAGACATCAGTGTTAATCACCAGACCACCAAAGCTCAGGCCTCAGGCACACTCTGCTGAGGGGAAAAAAAGTCAAGCTAAATGTTTCAAATTGAAACTGGTGGGACTTCCAGTCCCTTCCTTTAATCCCCAGCAGAGCTGCAGGGAACCTCGCGAATTGGCTGACGGCAAAAACAAAGGCTCTGAAAGACACAGTCGGGGGTGTCGCAGGGAACTGCCTCGTGTGGGCGGGGACAGCAAGGAGAGGACTTTGTGGACAGCACTGCACACTGTGCCAGCTTTCACATGTGCTGTCCGCATGGGTCCTGGGTCAGTAAGGGACGAACACGTGAAAAATAAAGTAGTTGCAAACCTCTCTAATTGGACCTGCACTTGACATTGGCAGAGCACACCAGGTGAAACAAAGACAAAAAAAATGAACCTGAAAGTGTAAGATGTCTTTTTTTTTAATTGCCTGTGCAGCCTGTGAATGTGGAGTGGGTGGCACAGGAGATACCTGGACACTCTTACGTGGTTTCCAGCAGTGACAAGTGCAGTGGTCAAACAGACAAGTGTGGATGACAGAGGCAGCCAAATGCAGCACTGGCCAGGGGCTGTGGCAGGGAATTGCACCTCCCACTCTCTTACCACAGCTGGATGGATGGGTAGGATGGATAAATCTCTATTTATCTAGGTTAGTATCTTTAGGTGGAGACAAAAATGGAGAGACTGTTCAGACACACTAAGTTATCACAGGACAAGTGAGAAAAAGCAAGGGCATGTCCAGAGTCTTTTTTTATAGGGCATGGTCAGTCCATTTCACAGTCTTACGATGACCAGTTATGTAATTAATGGTTAGCTTTAAAAATCTGTGGAATTTAATGCATATTCGTAATTATCGAAGCAGCTAATTTGTTACCATTAGTGGGAGTGTTGCATATGTTTAAAATAAGCTGGGAATTTGTGTGGGGTTATTTTGGTTGGGGTTTTATGGTTGGTCGTTCTTTTTATTTAATGCTGCAGTAAATGGCTGAAATCCAATTGTCAGAAAGCTTGAGGTGAATGAATAGTAAACTCACTCTTCATAACATACTAGGAAATTCTGGCACTGATTAAATGGAGAGTTCTTCTATTTCACAGTGTTTCTTCAGAATTAATGGATAAGAATTTGCATGCAGAGGACTGCACTTTCTAGTGCTACTTGTTTTAGTCTAAGTGTAAAAATCTTTTCTGTTTATCCTTCTTTTTCTCCCAGAAAGCCTAATTTCTTGGAATTACTCTATTATAAAAAACGTTTCCTTTCATGTAGAGTCAAAATTAAAATTAGTCACTCATATTTGGGAGGAAAAAATGTACGCAAATGTTGCCTTCACTTACTAGAGAACAAGAGGAAAAATCTAAAATTAAAACAAAACGCTGAAAGTTGACCTCTTAAATTCTCATGTTTTTTCTTCAGATAAGAATTCATGTTTCAATGACATTTGTAAATGTGTAAACAGCTGAGTTTACCAGAGAATACGAAAGGAGCCATTAAAGTACCATGTTGTCCTACACATGTGAAATCTTCTAATGCCAAATTTGGCAAATACTCTAAATTTTCACAAGCCACAGTGTCATAAAGGTAATTCAAATTACAATATCTGGTCCATAGAAGGTTTTCTTTCATAGCATCTCCAGGGCAACACTGTTGCAAGATTTTAATGTGGATTTGGGGGAAAGTCATAACAGGAATTTGAAAAATCCGCCCTGTAGTTCCTCATTAGTGTTCCAGTTTCTTCTTTCCTGGAAGACTTGTCTCCTATATATGCAGTGTCATGCTGGAATGCGTTTGTCTAGCTGATGTTTTAGTGCAAGAACTTTGCCAGATGGACTCTGATCAGCATTTCCCAACCCCATCCCCATCCCCACACTCCCTGCTTTCCCCCCCCATTCTGTTTTCTTTGAAAATAAACTTCCAAAGTGGAGACTCTGATTCAGCAGGGAAAATCAGTAGTTAAATTGGATATACTGTTTGGAAAGAAAGGATTATACCTAAGCTGAAATATTTTAGGGTGACATTCAACAGTCCAACTGGAAATACAGATAAAAGAATTAGAGAACACTGTAACACTTAAATTGCATTTTGATAGTGTGGAGACTAATCAAAATATTAACAAGCTAAATACTCTCCCTTTACCATCAAAAGAGTTTGATGAAATCACAGTGAGAGAGATGGTCAAAAGGTTTTCTGAAATCCATCTCACTCATATAACACTGTCACCTGACAAATGTTAAATAACTTTTGTCAAGTCCAATTGCTAAAATGGAACAGAATAAAATCTCCAAGTTACACATTTTAATTTCAGTCACAAGATATAAAGTGACAGATTTAGCTGTACTTTAGTTTTTAGATGTGGTAGGTAAAAGCTGAAGGAAAAAAATTATTTGATCTCAACACAGGTAAATACCTTGAAGAAAGACTTTGGCATCTGAATCCAGATCATATTTCATAGCTAGATCTTTCCTTCGGTCCTTTCAGTCATAAACATAGGGATAGAAGACCTCAAATTCCATGGCTTTATTTGAATTTTAAAGCTTGGCACTATTGCTGACAGTCACCAGCACCAGATGTTCCTGAAGGCATTCTTATTTGTTCTTAACTCTCTTGGTAGGAGCCATCTGCTTTCCAAATATCTCATCTAAAGAATGACTGTAATGTATATTTAATAATTAACTGGTAATGAACTGGACTGAGCAACTTTATAATAGAGTAAGCATTTATAAATCTATTCTTTCTCTTACCTAACAGGATTTTAAATTTTTGGGATTTGCAAACCACAGAGTTTTCCCATGTATGATGGCTTTTGTGTACTGATATGACGCAAACTTACTTTTCTTTGACACTTTTCACCAATTCCTTAGACAAAGGCTATGAACCAAAAAATAAACTGAATATAGCTTAAAAATACTGCCATAAGTATATTCTAAACCAAAAGTATATTCAGTACAGAAAAAATGGCAGATAAATCTTGTAAATGGTAACAATGGATCAGAGAGAAAAAGAATCACATTATATTTCAGTAAATTTGCCTCCTAAGTTTCCTCTGTACTCTTTCACACTTTCTTGAGTTTCACTCATTTTATCAATGATAGAATAAAACCGCTCCTATTAATCATGTTTCTGTTCAAAGAAAATAACGGAAGTTTGCGGACTTTCTCATACAAATCTTGATCCCGATTTTTCCTCAGTTGATTACAAAAATTTTTTTTGCCTTTGATGTTAATTCATAGGGATTTTTTCCAGTACATATCACTGTTAAGACTCACTGATGAACTATGATTTATGGTTGAATGTCATCACCAAATTTGCAAACACGGATGTTCTTTTCTTTAGAATTGTTCTGAAAATCCCTTGAGAAGAGGAGAACTGTCTGGCCCTTCCACTTCCAGTCTGAGCAGGAAGTTCAGGGGAACAAGAAAGCTAGAATAATACCAGAATATTTGTGCAAAGTTAAAGATGAATCTGGAGTGAAATCAAGTGTATACTTTCTTCTTTTTCTTTTTTTAATTAAGCGTGTAATGCTTATCAGCAGATGATTTCATCCTGGTGCTTTGGTCACATCTTAGGGTTGCCGCAGAGACCTTCTCTGTAATAAGAAAATTACTATTAATATATTCTGTCTTTATGGTCTACACAGAACAGAAACACCATGTGGATTTATTGTACCCTAAGAAGACCACCGAGAAGCTGAGCTTGGGAAACACAGCCAATTTCTGAACTCCCCAATGTGTTAGATTAGACACCCAAGCCACAGCACATACACTAATCCCTGTCATCTTCTTATTCTGTGCCCATCCTGGTCTCATGTCCCCAGCCCCTGCTGCTTTTAGAGTCAGGGTGGAGAGTACAGCTTTTGGTTACTAAGAAATACAGAGGCAAGAAAGGCACATTGTATGCCACGATTGTGTTTATACTGCCCCATATTCAGCCACATTTGACCAATAGATATATAAAGAAAAACAAAACCAGTGAAAATACTAAGGTACATAGCATCCCTCTTTTGTTTAACAGCACTAGTTGGTTTTGGTGTTTTTTTTTTATTTATTTAATTTTAAATTAAAAAGACCTTTCCATTGGCTTTTGGCTGACCTCAGATTTTATTTTATAACTAAATATTTTGTGTTTTGGGACTTCAGCCTTATGAAAGGACAAAAGTGCTCAAACTCCAGTATTGCCTTTGAATTTTGTAGATTGGCAGATTTTTAAGGCTGTTTTACCTGCCTCAGCATGAAGGAAAACAGGGAGGATGAGTGAGAATGAATAACCATGAAGCTGAACTTCAGGGATGCACAATTTACCAGCTCTATAGCATAGGAAGAAGAAAATGTATGGAGTGAAATCAAGGTAGACTTGTGAACAAAGCAATAAAACAGTGGCACATGAGGAGTTTCTCAGTGTGACATGCCTTTTTGCAAAGCTGGCTCTGAGAAGAGCTCTGCAACGGGCTCATCAAAATTCTGCAGTTACAGTCCACAAACAGAGCAGGACACACAGTGAATAAAGATCTTTATAAACAGTGAGTTTCAGGGGAAAAAAGCCAGGCTGCTTTGTTATAATCTGATGGTTCAGTCTTGAAAACCCTACTTCAGTAATATTCCTATGGGCTTCAATAGCATGATGGAGTTCTTAGGACTGTCTAAAGAAGAGTCAACTCTGCAGACTCATCAAAAACCCCCACCAGTTCAAATATAAAACATCTATTCACTTCTTTCACCCTGTTGCCTCAGTATGGCTAAACATGGGTATTGCTCTCTTCTTCTTTACTGAAAATATGAAAAGACATGTAGGACGATTTTGCATTGTATTATTTGCAATTTTTCAGTAAAGAAATAGAGTAGGACTTTTTTGTTCACAACTTGACAATAAAACACTAAATTTTTCAAAAGCTAACAGATTTTAGGACCTAAGAGGTACAGCTAGCCAGAACTCTTTCATAAATAGCTTCTGTAGAAACCCATATTCTGCATCTGAGCTGGAGCATATTTTCTAAAAGGAATCTAAGGTGAAATCTCAATCTTGCCTTCTCGTAAACAAAAAACAGTTAGAAGGAAGTGGAGAATTGAGTTTTGTCTTTTATTAGTTTGATTTCGTTTAATTCAGGGTAAAATCTAGCCTTAATAAGAGTTTATGAACATGAATGTGCACAATAAAATGCTAAATGCTCTACAACACTACTCTTTAAAAAAATTATTTCCTTACTACTAACATAAAACAGTTGCTCCAAAAAGTCCAATGCTGTCCTCCCTCCTGCTGTCCTCCTTTCTCTGGCAGCAACCCTCTTCTTTAGTTTCATCTGGATTTTATCGGAGTAAAGAACAGCAGTATCTGCTCCCGTGGACTGTGGATGAAATAAATTCAACAGGATAACTCATTAAGAAAACAAGTCAAAAGGGATTTTTCTGTTTGTAGTGTGAGAGATGTTGACAGCAGCTAACCTTACAGCAAACTTGTTGCTTCTATGTAAACCTGTTCTCTTTCAGTTTTTTGGGACATGTTGCCAAAGAATTTTGGCAGAGTCTATATTTGCCACTGCTGATCCCTTTTAATGAGGTTTGTGGGTCATTTAAAAGCTGCAAAGCAAAGTGAGACTGCTTTTTGTGTTTTGCCAATTTCATTATGCTTTGGCTGGTAGTTAAGGGTCATTTCCAAAAGCCTAATAGACATTTTTATTAGGTTTCTACAGGGGTACTGCTTACTTTTTTTTCCCTGGCAGATTTCCATATTCTCTGTGACTAATGCAACCTCTATTGGTTTTTGACAAGAGGAAAAATAGACAATTTTCTTCATTCCCCAAGAGAGAAGCTGTCAGCTACCAGAAGAATAAAGACTTCAGTGTTTACCTTTCCACTCAGCCCAATGAGTACATAGAGGCAACATGGATTTTTAATGGCTAGAATGAAAGGATATGCAAAATGGCATGAATGGACTGAAAAAGTAAACAATTTGCATAGTTCTTCTTGTCAGTCCACCCTTTCTTCAGTGTCATTTCACTATGGAAACAAGTAAAGATCACTTTAAGATGTCTATTAGCATTTCAGGCAAACAGTCATTTTGGCTACTACAAGTTGGAAGGATGCTATGCCATCTGGATACACTAAAGTGAATGCCAGAGTGCTTCAGAATGCCTAGAGCGCCTGGTTATTTATTGCATTTAGGATTGACCTTATGTATGTATGTAGATGGAATCACCCGTGGAACGAAAAGGGCCTTTTAGCTGAGTACAGAATGAAGAACGGTGTTGCTGGGAGCTACTCATCTGCTCAATGCCTGGCCTTAGGAACTGGTTTGGATGTCAGGCTGATGTATTTGAGTGGGAAACTTCAGCTCCCTTATTCAAAGATAGCTCTGCCAGGAGGAGGCTCAGGGACGACCTTATTGCTCTGTACCGCTACCTGAAAGGAGGTTGGTCTCTTCTCCCAGGAGGCCAGCAGTAGGACAGGAGGGCACAGACTTAAGCTGTGGTTAAGCTTAAGCTTAAGGTTTAGGTTAGATATTAGAAAGAAATTTGTTATGGAGAGAGTAATCAGGAATTGTAATAGGCTGCCCAGAGAGTCATCATCCCTGGAGGTTTTTAACGCAAGACTGAATGTAGCACGTAGTGCCATGGTCTAGTAAGCACGATGGTTGAATCAAAGGTTGGACTTGATGATCTCAGAGGTCTTTTGCAACCTGGTTAATTCTATGATTCTATGATACTTTTTCCCTTTCACAGAAAGGGAGAGGGAGGATTTTCACAGGGTGTAATATTGCAGGGAGTGACATCAGATTGGTGACCTGTCACTAGTGGTGTTCCACAGGGCTTCATGTTAGGCCCTGTGCTCTGCAAGATTTTAATAAATCACTTGGACAGAGGACTGGAGGGGATACTAAGCAAGTTTGCAGATGATACAAAACTAGGAGGAGCTGCGGACTCCCTCAAAGGCAGGGAGACCCTTCAGAAAGACCTTGACAAATTAGAGGACTGGGCAATCACCCAGTGGTTACATGAAATTCAATAAAGGAAAGTGACAGATTCTGCACCTGGGGTGGGGCAATCCTGCATGTACATACACCCTGGAGAATGAGATGCTGGAAGACAGTGCCACAGAAAGGGACATGGGAGTCCTGCTCAATGGCAAGTAAAATATGAGTCAGCAGTGCCCTGGCAGCCAGGAGGGCCAACCGTGTCCTGGGGGGCATCAGGCAAAGCATCACCAGCAGCTGGTCAAGGGAGGGGACTGTCCCACTCTGCTCTGCACTGGGGCAGCCTCACCTTGAATATTGTGTGCAGTTTTGGGCAGTGAAATATAAGAAAGGCATTAAGCTCTAAGAGAGTGTTCAAAGGAGGGCAATGAAAATCGTGAGGGGCCTTGAGGGGAAGCCAATGTGAGGAGCAGCTGAGGACACTTGATCTGTTCAGCCTGGAGAAGAGGAGACTGAGGGGAGACCTCATTGTAGTTACAACTTTATGGTGAGGGCAAGAGGAGCAGCAGGCACTGATCTCTTCTGTGTGGTCACCAGCGACAGGACCTCAGGGAGTGGCCTGAAGTTGCGTTAGGGGAGGTTTAGGTTGTATATTAGAAAAATGTTTTTCTGCCAGAGGATGGCTGGGCACTGGAACAGGCTCCCCAGAGCAGTGGTCACAGCACCAAGCCTGACAGAGTTCAAGAAGTGTTTGGATGATACTCTCCAGCACATGGTATGACTCTTGGGGATGGTCCTGTTCAGGGTTAAGGGTTGTATTTGATGATGCTTGCGGGTCCCTTCCAACTCAGCATATTCTGTGCTTTTGTGATTCAGAATACTGGGATCCTTATTTAAACTCTGGGTTTTTGTCTTGAGCAGAATTTCTTGTTTTTATGTGTGCATCTCACCCTCACACTGCCCCCCACATTGGCAAGAGCATATGTGGTGATCTTACTCTGCAGGGTGCTCCTCCTGTGACTTAGACTCAGCTGGACTACCTGAGATATACTTTTTGCTTTTCTTGAAATGAAAAGTAATTTTGGCATGTGTGTTCTTAGGGGACCAGATTCATTATTAAGGAGATGAAGCAGGACAGGGAGAGTATGATATTCTTTATTTACATTCTAGTGAGAGTAGAATTATTGTAAGGATTTGACCCTAGCAATTGCTGCATATGAATGAAAAGCAAAGGGTCAGAAGGCTTTCCCTTCTCATTGTTTCCCTAGCACAGTAGCACATATGACACATTTATGGTCCAAGCAGCTGTAATGTGACCCAACCATTTTCTTCTCATTTGGATTGAGAGGATTTTGCATGGCACATGCTAACTCATGCCACTCGTGTTTGGGATCCCCTGTGAGTTGGTGCCCATTTCTCCTCCTGCTAGCCTCTGCAGCGATCCATCCCTACCACTCAAAGATTAGTTCAACAGAAAACAGAACTTTTCCTCCATTATCTTCATTTTCAGACAGGTTTTTCTCAGTGAACCTGTCTACAGTGCTGAGTCCTCTAGGCTCACTATGAGATAGTTCTATGTGTTCCTCAGGCACTGAAAGTGTAAAGTTGGGGTACATTTAAAGTTTCCAAGGGTCAAAACACTTCAACAATTATTCTTATACGTATATGTATTTAAAATTCCTATATACATTCTCATATATGCTTCACATTTGCTGAGCTTCAAAAAGATTACAATTTAAAAACAAAACCTTGTTATACCAGCTTTCATTTAAAGGCCTCTAGAACATGTCTTGATTTGTCATACTTAATCATGTTTTTTCTCAGTCTTAGAGGTTGACACACATTTTTAAATACTCAAATTAACCACTTTTTAAAAGAGATAGATATTACTGAACTTATAATTTTAGCTCAATGGCTTAGATAAAATAACCCTGTAATTTCTCTCACCCTTTAATTTCTTTAACTTTTCATACATATTTAGCAAACAATAGTGTGTAAATTATTATGGAAATGATTTAAAATGAAAGATATTTCATGGATCATTTTCTTAACGTTGAGATTGTTATAACATCTAATATATTACAGAAACACAGCTAAAATTTTCTTAAATTGATTGGCTTATTAAGTTTGGGAACTCCTTGTGTTTTTCTCATGGTGTTTTAACACTCTAAGAGTACCAGCACACTGTGCAGGTGAGAAGCAAAACTCGCTCAAGCATCCTGGCCTCCGGTGAGGATTAGAAATGTCTTGATTTGTCTCCTCTGTTTTATTTTGACTATCTAGCTCTCTCCAATATATATATATAGTATGAAGCTATGAGATTCCCTTGGGTACATTATCTATGTGTCCATGTTTGCTTCTTATATTTTAATGCAAGCACTATTTTAACAACATTTAGTTTTGGCTGTCAGGATAGTTTGAATCTTATGGCAGAATGTGAGATAAGTCTATGCCATCTGAGTGTTTGGAGGCCAATTGGTTGATTCTCTGATAATTTTTTTTTGTAAATAGTGCAATGCATCCAGATTTTTTTTATTTTTTTTTTAATATAACTGAGCAGTGAAAGAATACTTTTCTTGAACTCAGTGCACCAGTCAGATTTCCCTTCCAGCCATTGTGTTAGTATTCCATACTTTCTATTGAGGGATCATATTTGTACTGGCACATTATTTGTGCACTGTCATCACCATGGGACCATTAACCTACTGCTGTCATCTATACAGTCTGAAAGGAAGGACCTGCATGTGATGAGTCAGATAGGTTCCCATATGAACTACAGATTCCATGATTCATATTTCTCCTCTGCAAAATAAGAATAATTACTTCTTTTTTTTTTAATGAATAAATGGTGTTGCATGGGCAAATACCTTACAGAATGAGGGACAAGCAAGTAACACAGTCATAATTAGAAAGGGATAAGCCGATGGTACAGAAATAGATCTATTAGATGCATTTGGTTCTAAATAACATAAGGGAATTTGGGTACATTTTTTTTTAAATAATACAGTATAGTTTGGCTGCAACTCTTTGACAAATAAAATATGAAACAGAAGTTTTAAAAAGCAATTCAATTTGCTTCAATGTTCCAAAAAAGAAGCATACAGATTTGTGGGTGGTTAGTTCCACAAAGACATTTATGCACTCTCCTGAATACTGACACTTACTTATGAAAGACACACTAAAAAGAACAGCTTTGTCTGCATCAATGAAGGATTTTATGCTACCTTCACAACTTCAAATGTATATATAAGAGGTATGGTTCAGCAGCAAGAGTATTCAGTGGCTAAGCTGTCTAAATTTCTCCCACAGAAATAGAATTATTTCAGTTTTTTAACAGTGTAAAGAAACAAACCAAATTTTACATTAATGAAACTCCCAAGATTAAAAATCAGTTTTCTGCACCATTGTCCATGGAAGTGACTTTTAAATGTAACACTGTCATATTGCTCTGGGAGTGATTTTCTCCTAATGAGAATGAAAACCACATCCATGCTGAAGTATTTTGAGTATATGTCAGAGAAAGAAACAATTCTCAGGATCATCACTGTAGATCTGATGACTTACTAATGGTAGGGTTTAAGTAATTACTTTTTTAACAGTCTTTACATGTGGCCTCATGCCTCTGAATTGTGCTGTGCTCAGTACACTACAGTAGCATCTCTCGTTATTTTCCTGAGTATTGGAAATTTTCCTGTGTTTCAGGCACTATCAGAGTTACGACACTGGGCTGTGAACTCAAGAGTGCTGTAATTTTGATATGAAATTCCTCCCCTCTGAGCAAGCAAATAGAAATAGTTTTCTGGTACAAAAAGCAGAGACATATCTGCTTCGAGAACCTCTGCTCCTCTCATTGCTGTAATACCCTAGTGTCTCTGGACCATCGGCACCATTTCTGATTATTTTTAATTACTTTCTGCATTCTTCACAGAGTAAATCTAAATGTTTCAGAAAATACAAAGAGCAAGCCTTAGACAGAGCTGAATTAAAAAATGGCTTAAAGTTGATCTTATTTACCAGCCTTTGGCATTTGGAAAAATGTAATTGCTTTGAATCAAAATGCACCCCCTTGGTTTTAGAAAATTTTTATGAATGACCCACAACTTTAGTTTGAGCTTTTTATGAGAACTGATGATCCCTTTGAAAACCTTTTTTGTTTTCTAGATCTATTGAGTTTTTGAGAGCTTGTTTTGTAACAATGATTATTTTTACATACTCTTCTACTAAATACTTACTTCATTGTTCCTGGTTGTTATAAAAGTATGGCCAGTTTCAAATAAGAAACCTGAATAAAAGAACCATTGGGAACACTTAGAGCTCAGGATTTGTTTTATTCAAAAGTAAACATGAGTTAATCCCCTTTTTTTCCAAAGGAAACTAAGGCATGGCAATGTCAAATGAAGATAGTGGCACAGTAAGATCTAGACCACAGGAGTTTCTAATTTGTGCTGTGTCTATTCAGCTTGGCACTATAAAATGAACATTTCCATCATGCCTGTTTATCTCAGAAAATCACATGCTATTTTTCAGTTTCCTTTCAGGGATGAGTGTGTCATGCAGTGATTGCTATTGACATGGGAGCCCCATGTCGCAGTTAACACCGCAGGATCACATTTTCTAACAGTTTAAATTAGAAGCTAGTTAAAATCACATCTATTTAAAATGAGAAAGGGGTTTGCAAAGCAAGCCAAAAATAAGCTGCAATTACCTCAGCTCTGTTATTATTTGATGGGACATCCAGAATAGGAAAGGGAGCCATACTATGTTTACCGCTCAGCTCCAGGCACTTGAACTGCATGGGCATAGACATATGAGGAGTGCAGAAACTTTATACAATCAGTGAAGAGAGGAGGGATCTGTGAACAGTGCAGATCAGCAATTCTGCAAGTTAGCCTTTACAGGCACCAGATTGTGCTGTCCCGGACAGGTGGTCTGAATAATAACTGGATCTGTGCTCTTTGCAGGTAGCCTGCCACATCTATCACGTTTCTAATAACTTGATACTGGCTCTTGAAGCTGAGATGTCATCTAGTATTCTTTGAATACAGTAGAGGAAACACCGCAGAGATAGGAAAGTTAAGAAGTGTCCCACTTCCCCCATTTATATATTCTCCATACCACCTAAAGAGATTTCTGCTATCCTATTACCTTAAAAAAATACTTTAAGTCAGCTGAAGGTGACAGTTAAATAAAGTCATTGTGTTAAAAAGAGATAACACATTTATAAATTTTATTGAATACATAAGTGAATTGAAAAGAAAATATACTAACCTGTGTGTTGTAAGGCTGCACCAGTCGGGGCTTCATCCCTGTGACTAGCTAACTTGCTTCCAGGATGGTGGTAACCATGGCATAAGTATTTTAGCAGGAGACATAATCTTGAGTAATATCAGCTGGGGGTCTCTGTTGGGAATCCCCGAGAGCTTCCCCCATGAGAGAGGCTTTTCGGGAGTGTGTCCTTCGAATATTTACTGGTGCTGCAATTTAATTTTGTAGCATTTTCCTCTTGAAGTCTTCTTTGAAGTCCAGGTTTTGAAACCTCATTTTCAAATTAATCCCTTGCCCTTCTAACTAAAAGAATTATTCTCACTATTCTTCCCAGCTGAAATAAGAATATATTCCCTTCATTGAAGGTGTCTTTTTTTTGATTAGGTGCTATCGATTGATTGTGGCTAAGTAGTATATAACTCCTTGCATGTGCAAGGACTAAACTTTCCTTTTTTTTCTTCACATCAGCCTTTTGTTGGCATATTGTAATGTGATATTTTTGTCTTTCATTGAGCTTTGTGTTTGTTGTCACACTAGTGAATTATGTTTTTGAACTAGGTGAGATGAAAATTTTCACTTTCATACATTGTAATTGATTCAGCAAACATTTTCATTAAATAAGTTTATTTATATATATACATAGCATAATAATAGCCTATTTAAAGACTATATAAAATATATAGTCTTGACTATATAGAACAAGGAGTAAAAAAATTCAGTGAAGAAGCTTTTATCATTCCTTTCTTTCTTGACATGTAATGTATTGAACTTCAGCGTAGTTCAGTTTCTTCCATATATTTCTCTGCGTTCCTTTCTGCTGTCAAACAGAATTCACTCTAATTTGACAAGCAATTTATGTGAATTCTTGCTGTCATTATTATATTCTTGTTCATAAAACATTAATAAGCAAAGACAAATATACCAAGTCAATGTGAAGACCTGTGTTTGTTACCTTATTCTTCCTTCTACCACTGGTAGCTATTCAGTCAAGGGAATGCCTGGTTGTACTTGCTTCTACAGAAGGTAGGATGCTGGAATCCAAAAGTGATCTGAACACTCGAAGTACTGCAAAAAATAAAACAACAACATTGTGAAACTGGCTAATGCACATTCCTAAACATCAGAAATCTTCAGCTGAACATATTTACAATTATGTCATGCTTTCCAGGTGCTCACATTCCTGGAGTTACTCTAAGCAGTAGCCATTCACTGGAAACTCAGAGCAATATTTCTATCTCGCTCACTCACTCAATTATTTGCAGAGCTCATACCTGTTACTTACCAGAAGCTTCACATGAATTCAAAAGCTTTAAAGTCAGCATTTTTCACCTGGAACCTTGTACTGTAGTCCTATTTTTTGAGCCTGAGAACAACCTTGAGAATCTCACTCACAGAGCCACTAGGTAATTTGACCAACACCAGCTAATTTGCTGAAAATAAATGCTTATGGAATATATCTTGTATTTCAAATTGCTGCAACAGCCTTCTGTCCTTGGTTGTGAAGTTCTTGACTGTGAAGACATGCTTTCTATCTGAAAACAGAATAGTGTCCGCAAGAACAATTTTCAAATTTTGTGGTTATCAGTTTTACAGTGTGAAGTTTTAACCACTTGGGTATTGAAAAAGTAAGTATAACACATTTTACTTGTATTTGATAAATAGAAGAAATGTAGGAATAAGCTGGGAAGAAGCATTGGGTATTTTACTTTCTGATTCTAGAAAGGGAAGGCATGAGCGTATCAGGCTGTAACTGTCCATTAAGCAAGTCACACTCTTTAAAGTGGAAATTCACTACCAGCAGCCTTACATGCAAGTTTGCTATCTAAACACATGGATATTTCAGCTCACTACATGACCACTTCAAAAAGGACAAACCACAGCGTATGAAAACATGCTGCTCTCCACACCGCAGGCTGTGCTCTGGTCTGCCCTTGTGATCCATACAATTTCCTTTGCATGTATTTCCATAGCAGACTGGGGCTCTTCAGTTGAGTGTACATGAGATAAAGACTTTTTTTCCGTCACTTGCATTTCTTACTGGATACATGCATATAAACATCTGGCATTGGTTTGTGGCACACAGATATCCTAGCCTGAAAAGAGATCATTCACAAAAAGAAACTCTAATGACACATTATGAGCACGAGCTTCTCTGCTTTCCCCTACTGTAAAATTTCAACTCAAGCTTTGGACTATGCTGTTACTGCCCCTTGCTCTCTGCGGAACTGTGGTCAGAACCAGCATCTTCCTTGTGTAGCTCTGCAAATGTCTCCCACAGTAACATTACTGGTTACTGAGTAAATACAGCGCCTTTTCATTTGTTCCTGGTTCCCTTAGGGACAAACAAACAAAAGAAGTACTTTTTCTCATGATGCATATTAAAATTACAGAACTGTGCCACAGGATGTTGTGGAAGCCAAAAATAGAAATGTTTTCTAAGTGATATTAGATAAGTGCATGAGGGTTGGGTCCAGCAGTTACTATGAAGTACAACTGTCTACATAAAAACTTCCCTCAGGAAGCTCCTAAGCTGTGGGTATCTTGGAGAATATACTGCCCTAGGCTCCCACTATTGACCATTGTCAGAAATAAGATTCAGAACAAGATAAACCTTTGGCATAACCCTTTAGCATAAACCTGTATAGCCATTTTATGTCTCTCTGTTCTTGATATTTTTAATTTTTTAAGAAAATACTCTCATTATTACTAGTGTTAAGTCTCTCAGTATGGTTCTTGTCTTGTCCTTTAACCCACAAACTTATTTCCCAAGGCAATGAAGCAACACAAAATGTTACTAAAATGCCAACTTGTTTCCTAAAATTTTTCTCACATTTCCACAGTGGATTATTTTAGTCTAACAGAAGATGGAAGTAATTTTGCTGAACCAGTCTTTCTTCCTATGTAACAAGATAATAGCTTGCAACGCAGTTTAACCAAAATAAATGCTCTATTACTCTTTTAGAAAAATCAATGCTATTAAAAAAAATGCTAAATATTGAACTGGTTTATTCTTAACATCTGCATTGCAACACGAATCTACAGGAACTGATCTGGGACTTGTTTGCACAGACTGCCCAGAGAAGGTTGTCCATAGTGCAATTGGCTAAAGACTTATGAATATGAGCTATTGTTAAAAGCGTAGATCCTTATCCAGCACTAATCAACTCCATTATCTCCAGCTGAGTTGGATAGTTGAGGATAAGATCTGATATTTAAAAAAGAAAGATTTAGGCTGAACACTGAAATTACATATTTTAAAAGTTTTTTCTTCATCAGTTGCTTGCTTTGAAAGGTCATATTTTTCCCTCTGAAATAAACTGCCCCTCTTGATCTTGGAAATTCTTAATAACTGCTTGTGAAGAAAGCTGGAATGAAGTCATACAAATCCAAATTATTGCAATGGAAGTAGAATCAGGCCTGTAGTTTCATTCTTCTGCTGTATTTGAATCTTTGACTTTTCCCACCCTCCAAATTTAAGGACTGTACATTAGCCTCTTTCCATACAAATATAGCATTCCCTCCTACACCAGTAAAAATTGTGCATGTGACCTATGGATGTCAACTATGTAATTTCAACTGGCAGTAATGGTATTTGCACAGTAGAGCTGTATTCACAGATGGGAGAATAGTTCCTTTGTTAAGTATTTAATTCAACTAGAAAACACCTAATCCAAATTGCCCCAGGAGGCAGATACAGTAAAGACTATATACTCTGTGACCATGCATTTCAATAAAAGCTTCTCAACTTAAAGTAATTCTTTCATTAAATGCAATCTATCTCAATTTCACAGCATTAAAGTAAGCTGGTTTTGAAGGAAATAAGTTGTGGGTTTGCTAAGACAAGGACAGGAGATTTCTGTGTAAAAAGATAATGATGTGCTGAAAGATGGTGCTGAATGCTTTTGCTTAAACATGTAGACATAGGATACATAATTAGTCAGATAGCCACAGAGAAAAGGAAAGCTTTAAGCAGACTGTAAGAAGGAAGGAAAATTCTATGATGTAAAGCAGAGGAAAAACAACCTCCACATCATCTTGTCAATGTTTTCCCCCTCTTTTAAATAAATGGTTGCTGAAAATATCTTGAATGTCTTGTGTTGAACCACACTACCTCAAGCCAAAGTCTGCCAATGTTACCTTCATTAAAGTGTTTGGGCTGCTCTGGAGCCTGCTGCAGGTAAAACTTGGAAGAGATGAGTAAGTATAGGTGCAGTCACAGCCTGAGGGCAGGGTTGTAAATGCTTTTAAATGTCCTAAATTTCTAAACATCAGCTAAGTACCAGCTAAAAGTTTAAGTATCAGCACTGTACATCATGTCTTTTTGTTTAAACTCCTGGGGAACCTGAAATTTTGATGAGGGAAGAAAGAAATTTACTGTATGTCAGATCATGTCATAAAGGAAACACAACAAATGAACAAGCTAATAAAATGAATACTATAAATTCCAAAATGAAGATCAAATTATGAAGCCAGTAGGTAAGACTTTCACATTAAATATGGAGACAGTAAAGACTAGGGTAATGAATGACACATTTCCAATTTCTGAGTTATTCTTTCAATAATTCAGTTATTGTCAGATTGAGGGATCTGATTTGATTGTGATAGCCCTAAATTGTAATATTTATTTTTTTACTAAAGCCTAATAAATATTGTGGAGGTAGCTTTGTCTGTTGTTTTTTTCAAATTTTGCTCACACTAAAAAACATATCCATCAACATATTTACATGCTGCTCTGATATCTGGAAGAAATTGATAGTCCTGGGGATGCTTTCATCTTGAATGATAGACAGGAGAAGAAATGTCTAGCCCTGCCGTATATCATGAAGGAAAGGGGAAAGCCATTAAAAATGAGGAGAGGAGGGGAAGGAGAAAGTTAAAAATTAAAGGGAGCAGAAAGGGGAATGAAAATTTCCACAGCTGCTTTAATGATGGGTTATGTGACATGTATAAATTACCTCAGCTATGAAAACTATGTATTTTTCAGAAGCCGATGATGATACGGGCTCCTTTGAAACCTGGAGATCCCCAGTTTATTAATACTTCCCCTGATCCTTGACAGCAAATCCACACGGCTTTGTGATGCTATATAACACTTGAGGATGTGGTCCTCTGTCAAATCATAACAGTCACGCTTTAAAGACCTGCCTAGATGAGCATATTCAGCAGTAATCAAGTTGTCACTGCTGAAGGTGAAGTCTTTAATTGCATTCTTGAAATGTGATAGTTTGATATTTCTATTTCCCTTGTTCCTTATCTTAATCACAGGAAACAAAAGTTTCCTTACACAATGAGCAGGAAACATTAGAAAGAACTAAATGGGTTCTCTGGGAAAAAAAATATTTTTTTTTACATGTGAAATCTAGACTCTGGTCAGTTTTGCTTCCACAGTCATAACCCACGTAGGTAATCACGAACTGATATTTCTACTTTAAAGTGGACACAAAATCAGAAACCACATTATTTTGAAAAAAGAAAGCCAGAAGCTCTATTTCATTTAACTGATGACTGATAAAAAGCAGTTCATTTGAAACCTGTTTGTATTGGCTATGTCTTGCTATCCCTTTCAATGCCACTTTTATATAAAGAACATTGTCTTAAAAATAGCTGCTGGCTCTCTTGTAAGTGTTAAACATGTCCACAACACAATAATGAGCAGTTTTGGCCAGTGTTTCTGGTCTCAGGTTGTTGTGTGCAGACATCTGCATAAGAGGTAGACAGTATCAAACAAATCCTAGGGGGTCCAAATCCTGTTAAGTCCTTATTTTTTGTAAAGATAGCTAGCTCTGTCTCTAAAAAACATCTCAGGCTTGATGTCCAGTGTGTGTGTGTATAGCTGTCTCTTCTGATTTCTTTGGAAGACAGTCTTGCCAGAGTGGAATGTGATGCAACTGTTGTGTGTGTAGACTGTGAGAACTCCTGGAATCACAACATTTCAAGCCAACGTTTCAAGTTTATTTATGCAAAAAACGTGTAGAGCAATTTTCTGAACATCTTTCCACTTTCATCTGTGCCCAAATAAGAAATCAGTGGGAATTAGGTACAGAAACACAGTATGGTCCAAAGCCACAGACTCAGAGAAGTGGAATTTTGATAGTATGGAGGCACTCAAATTTACATATTTTACTAATCTGTGATGGATTTGGTTGGGATCACCCATGCTGAGAACCCTCTGGTCGGTAGGTTTTCACAATTATGTTCAAACACTGTCTTCAGAGACTGCACCTATGTAATGATTATCTGAAATCTTAAATTCTTTTGCTCTTCATGGCATAATGATCCTGCTTCATCACAAGGAATAGAGAACGCATTTGACCCATGCATTTCTATGGAGTAAACTTTTGTTTGGAAGAGAATTTACAGGCCTGTAACCCCTCAGACTGAGGAGGGAATAGAAGCCCAGTTTTCTAGTCTCTCATACAACGGTGTTTTAAAGAAAATCAAAACCAGGTAATTCAGTTTGCTGTACCTGACTAAGTGACAGCTAATTCAGGGAAAATGTCTAACAGAGTGAGACACACCTGGCAATTCAAGTGAACTTCTGCTTACTGTGTTTGGGCCCTTGAATCATGTTCTTTAATCACCTACTTTTGTTTTATGAGGAATTCAGGTATTTATCTTTGTTCTGAACAGATCTGAACATTAGCACTTTTGAGATTCTTGTCCTAAAAGATTATTCTTAAAAATGTTCCTATACTTTTTCATTTATATAATTGATACAATCCTGAGGCATACTGAATAGCTCTTATATTAAAGATGAGTATCTTTTAGGAACAAGACAGTGAATTTTCTCTAACTTGACCAATACAAACAATAGAAAGGCAAGGTGAATTTTCTATAGTCAATGCTATGTGTACAGTTTAGTTTGGTACTGTTAATTCTGTGTGCATTTGGCAACATTAGGCTGGAAATTACTCTTTTTTTTGGCTTTAGGCTGGCTAATAGTGTATCTATAGTATATCTAATAGTAGTTAGGATTTCAACAATCATCTCTAAAAGCATTAATCACATAACTGCTCCTGCCATGGTCTACTGGGAAGTATTAGTGAAATGATAGTATTAATGCCATTACTGCTGAATTGTATTAACACCCATGGTAAAGGAAATAATAAACCACAAGAATTAAATTGTACTCTCAACTTGTAAACCTCAAGGAATATCCTTGTAAAAGGTGAACTGAGTGGGCTAATTCTGTTAAATTTATGAGAGTTGCTCACACTCTTTCCTTGTTGAGAAAAACAGAGAGCAGAATTCTACCCTTTATAAATACAGTAAACCAGAATTTAGAGCTCCTCGTCCACATTTCCCATGACACTAAGGTATATAATGAACCATCTATGAGACATCTTAAAATCAAAAATCCCTTAAAGTGAGGCATACTTTTCTGTTTTCCCAGACTGTAAAAGTGAACAGAAGAATTATGCCAAATAACACAGAATGTAATTATTTTTAGCTCTGATTCAACAGGAGATTTACAGACAGATTAGTGGTCACCAAAGAAGTATTTGCATCTGTTGTTTATGTTATGACATCTGAGATCAAAGTAAGACCTTAACTTTCTGTTGTCCAAGTGGTTAATGAAACTGGAAAGAAGTTGAAGATGTGAGGAGGGAAAAGCTATGGAGTGTTAAATACACCACTGAGGACAATTTGAAATGAAGGGGATGTGTGTGATGAAGGCCAGAGGTTGGATCCAGCAACTTTCTGAACACTCTGCTCCTCATCCCGCAGATAATGTACACAGGTGTGTGCACCTGTGAATCATCCCAGTGATTGTGGAAACACTCTGTGTTTAAAATGAGGCCTGTGTTGGCCTGAGGCTTTGCTGAAGGTCCAGCGTTTTGCAGTACCGTGTCCAGTGTGCTTTATTCTGTGTAGCCATGGTGATAAAACATTTCTGTGGCTGAAGCTAACAAAGTTAGGACTGAGTTTCAGTGGCAGAAACAAATCCAGTGAAAACCCAGCAGTGGAAACCAAGCCAAAATAAGTCTAATTTCTAAGGAGATGCTTAGATTTTTCAAGCAAATATAAATTTTTGAAGAGCTGATTTTGAGGGTCTCTCTACAGAAATAATTGATGGGGATTTCTACAGTCAAAAAAAAAGAACTATCAACTGCTTGTAAAAGATCACCAACAGGAAGAAAACCACCACCACAACAAAAACCCTGCTTGAGCCATTGTCTTTAATAACCTTACAGTTAGAGCTTTTATGCAGATAACTAAGAAGAAAAAGGTAGAAAGACTCTTATGGTTTAACTGCATGACTCAGAAAATTACTAATGATCGGGAGATCCCATCGTAATCAGCTCAGTTGTAAAATACAGGACAGGTCATTTCCATTTAGTAGATTTCAGAGGGCTTTGATGATAATAATTTACCAGCTTCAGTTCATATACCCTGATCCTGTACTAAGATCTCCATGAGTGGAGAATGTATAACACATGCTCACAATTTCAATCATTATAAAAATGTACCATTACATTCATATATGCCCTTGATAATATTGTCTATACATGTATGCAAAGCCTGGGACTAAGCCATGCCTCTTTTTCAAAGAACAGAAGTCATAAATTGTATCAATTTGTCTCTTAGTCTGCAAGTTGCCTGGATATGGTCAGTATTGGACTTACATGTAGACTGACATTGTCATCTTGGCTTTATTTATGGCTCTTCTTGGGCACAGTTAAGTGAGTAGAAATAGAACAGAGACAAAATGTCATTAATTATGAAAACCAAACAAAATTACCAGAAGTACCTTCCTTCTCTCAGCACTCATTTACATATTACTGCTGGTATTACTTGGAAAGAGTGTAAATAAGATAAAAAAGGACTAAAGAGAAGGTGGACTTTGTTGGCATTGTTTTATAAAAATATTTCAAGTCGCTATGTGGATTTAAATTATTACAGAATGTTCTATTCCCTTAATTGAATATCACATTCCATCTGAATGAAAATATTTGGATTATTTATTTATGTTGGAAAAAACATATGAATTTAAATTTAATGTAATGAGTTAACGAACTTGTCCTTTAATGGTATGAAAGTTTTACTAAATGTGAGAAGCAAATGCAGTTTTAAATAAAAGTAGAACAGTTGAAATATCTAATTTAATCTGATTTTGAAAGTTAACATAAATACAATAAACTACAGCTGTCATGTTTTGTCAGCAGATCTGATGTTCTGTTACATGTTCTCTTCTTTTTAAATGCAATAAACTATTTCTACCAGAAAGACTGGCCTACACTTTGAATTTCAATGTATTTCTCTCACACAACTTTCTGAGCAGAAACTATACTGTTTTATTTTAAAATAACCTGTAACTTTAAAATAATTTAAAATCATTCATGTAAGGGACAATAAAAAGGGTCTTTTTGTGTTCATATCTTATTATACATAAAACTATTCTGGAACAATGTTTGCAGCAATTAAAAGTCACTCCATTTATTATTAAGCAATCCTAATTAAATATTTAATCCTTCCAGTACCTGAAGGGGGCCTCCAAGGAAGCTGGAGAGGGGCTCTTCATCAGGAGCTGCAGTGACAGGATGAGGAGGAATGGATTTAAATTGGAAGAGGCAAGGATTAGATTGGATATTAGGAAGAAATTCTTTACTGTGGGAGTGATGAGACACTGGAACTGGTTGTCCTGAGAAGCTGTGGATAGCTCTTCCCTGGAATTATTGAAGGCCAGGTTGGATGGGTCTCTAAGCAAACTGGTCTAGTGGGATGTGCCCCTGCTCATGACAGTGGAGTTGGAACTAAAGGATATTTAAGGTAACTTCCAACCAAAAACATTCTATGATTCTATGATTCATTATTAAGCAATCATTTTACTGAGTTACCAAAGAACATTTATTCATAGTATCCTAGGAATTACAGATTGATCATCTATTTGATCATCTATTTCCTTCCTTGAAAGCTCAGGATTATTTCCTAAAGTATATCCCTCCGAGTGCTAAGTACACCAGAGCTAATTATATACTGTGTATTGCATTTTTAGCATTGATCTCACTCTTCTCAATAAAAGATTTACATTTCATGTGTGAGTAGAATAGGCTTTAAATATAAAAGAAATAAAATTAAATACCAATCTGATTAACTTTTCAGGACTCGGAAAGCCAGTTTATATTAAAAATCCTTCTTACCACTCTGGCTTTGTGAACCGTGTGCTAAAAGATGGGGATTATGAAGATCCATTGCAGTAAAGTATTCGAACATTCTTCTTTGTGCTGGTTCAGCTGATCTACAGTGCAGTCTGTGCCAAGACCCTCTGTGTTTCTTAAACATGGCAGGGAAACCCATCCACCACTGAGCTGTTCTTTGTATTTGCGACTGGTCACTTCAATCTTTTAAATGTCACTAATAGTTTGTCTGAAGCATCTTGTTAGTAAGAGGGCAAATGGAGCTGACATCGTTTGAATCATGCACTGAAGAGTTGTATTCACATTTATGAGAGTATTTGTTTATTAATCAATACAAATCAGCACTGGAGTAAGAAAAGAATTGGTAGAAAACCTTTTTTCCATCAATAGTTACGTGACGTATGACTACAGCTTTGTGATTTTTACAGCTCACACAGAGCTACCTTCAGAAATGGGGTGTTAGCATATTATTTACAAAAGGAAATTAGAGCTCCCATATGAAGGAAGGTTACTGACAGAGCCTTTGTTTTAGCTTATTATTTCACAGGTGTATCAGAGACTTCTTGTCTCTAGCAGCCTTGTGGAAAGTTCACAGAAACCAGGAAGCCATAAGTTCAAACATCACTTGTTCTTAAGCCACTCCTTGTATTTCAATGTGTTTTATAGTTGTAACTATTAAACAGGGAGTCACATTCTTAGTTTTAACAGCAGATGAGTTATCAGTGTCAACTTCCCTTTTAACTGATAAATTTACTCACCCATCTGTTGAACACAATCTTTTCTGGCAGGGTGGGAACAGAAGCGACTTCTTACATATTGCAGAATTTACTGTCATATACATGAGTACGCTGTCACCACCAGGAAAGTGGGGAATGGCTTAAGCCTTTTTTTTTCAAACTGTCTCAGGAATAATCAACTCCAACCACCAGTGATCCAGAGTCCATATCCCTTCTACATAGCATAAATAGAAGGATTATGAATGCATTACAGTCAAGTAGGACTATGTGAGTCCCTGATCTACACTGAATTTCTGGGAGCTGAGACAAAAAAATTAGGCTACTTTTCTCTTACATTATGTTAATGTCCAAAAATAAATCTGTGGGGAATTTTGGTAGTACAGTTAGAGAATTTCTTTATACTTCTCTCAAAAATCTGCTTTTGCTTGTGAAGGCAAGTAGTTCACTGGTGAAAAGCTGTGCAACCATCTCAGGTAAAGGAGTACCTTGCAGCAGCATAGACAACTGTTAACAAGAGTGTTAACTTGTTAACAAGTGTTAACGAGAGTGTAGAGAGCAGGAAGAATCACATTTTTGAAACATTCAGCTGTAAGTTTGGATAAAGAAACTACATCTAGAGCAGAGCAAGTCCTACCTGGAAAAGTCATTCAGATCAGCCAAGCTACTGTTCTGATCCAGCTGACCCTCTAGTCCCACATGTCACAGGTTTGTGGATGGTGATGAAGAAGATGCTTTCATGCCATGACCGTCTCTCATGTGGCAGCAGCTGACTGCAGGTCTGCTTGGAACATCCCCTTCTTTGGGGTGTCGTGAATGCAGAGATCTTGCTACTGCCCAGCTGTGAAAGATCTGCTGTTGAGCTGCAGAGAGGCAAAAAGATAAGCTTCAAACAAACCCCCAACATCTGACCTTTCAGGAAGTTCAGTTCTCAACTGGAACTCTGCAGTTTTGCTCATTTTACATAATCCTTCCTGTATTCTTCGTTTTAAAGAAAACATCTTTATGGTGGCCTTGCAGTCCACTTGCAAAGAAAGCAATGAAGTCCTGTTTTCCTGCTTTTTTGTCATCATACTGACGTGAACAGCACTGCTACTTCCACGGTTATCACTCAGAAATCCATTAAACATTCTACACATTGTGCAGAAATTTACATCTCCCCTTCCCTTTTCCTGCTGGGAATTTGTGGTAGCATGGTAATTTATTTCAAGTGGAACAGAACCATTTGTGTATTAGCTTTCTTTTCATGTCTAGAAGTTATCAGTTTAGTCCAAATGTAATAATGGTTAATAATCCCTATGTACACACTTGCACTAATGTTAGCAGCATACTTTTCACAAGAAAATAATCTTGAGCAGCATGTTAATAGGTTTACAGCAAAAAGACAAACCCCAATGTTTGGATTTAGAGCAGATTAGAATGCAGACAGCTAATTAAAAATAAAATAATAGCATTCCTGTTGGCTTTGTGAAGACATTTTTACCTTCTCTGGAGCCAAAAGCCTAAAAAAAAGCGAAGTCTCAGGAGTAAAATCTTAACTAAATTGTGGGTAGCTGCAAAAGCTGCATTGACTTTAGTATGTCAGGATCCCAGGCTTTATCTAACCTTCCTGTGTCATCCTAGTAGAGATTCATATGGATTTTTTTCCCCAAAAAAATCTATATGTGTCCTAAGCCCATATTATTTGATCTCATGGAAATGAAAACACAGCATTACCTGAAAGGAATGAATTTGATTCAGATGAGACAGGGATGCATTGGGGGAATCAGGGATTTCCTGTCCTTTTATTTGTATGGCTCAGTCAATTCAAACACTCTTGTTCCCACCACACCCCCTTCATCAGGTCAAACCTTGAGGTGTGGCATAGAGTTAACTTGTTTCCATCGGTATCAATATCAGGGACGGAAACCCTGTGTCCTGAAAAAGAGAACACCTGTCCCAGAACATTTATTCTTGAATTTTTTATGGCTTATATTTTCTATGCTATGGGCATAGGGGTTTGCCCATGTACTCAAATGTACTCTGTGGTAACCAATATAGTTTCCTTGAGTCCTCTGGGAGCAGCAGGCACAAGTATGACAGAGTCACAGGCACAGCATTCCTTAAGTGCCGACAAGATTTTTCATCTGTTTCCAGTACTGAAGAAATTGCCATACTATAATGTTTTGACTACAGGACATGGACATTATTGCCAACTAATGGGCAAAATTAAATTATTAAATGATTGCAACCTACATCTCAGCAAAACAGCTGCCAAACTTTCCTTGGGATTCATGAGCACTTTGTTCTCTACTATTATAGTACATAGTGTGATAGATATGAGCATTATTGATGTCAGTTCTTCTTTCGATCAAATAGCTGTAGTCGTGAGAAATGTTATCCTAATTCCTATATGTACTGCACATGTGGTTAAACTAATGACCCAAAAGTCTGCATTTATGTACAGCAACTACAAAGTCAGGAGAACAGATATTTTTCCTTACCCACAAGGGAGAAGAAGGAAGAACAGTACCACATGGCTATCATTATGAAAATGAGATTGAACTAAAATCCTGAATCTGAATAATTGAAAGTTTGGGAATATCTGTCTTTGATTTTGAGCCCTGGTCATCTCTGATTCTGTAGAGTTACAGCATGTTTTAAAGGCCTGGGATGTTTTCCTTTTATTTAATAGTCCTGTTATTCTGATATGTTGGTTTGTTCAATGTACTTTTTATTACATTGTAAATGCTTCTGAGTTATTACAAAACCACCCTTCTGAATGTGGTTTTACTTGGCAAGAAAACATTAGTCTTATTGTTATGCACGACCTACTTGGGATTTATTGTAAAATTAAAAGTATTGTAGAAGAAAGAACAAGAGAGCAAAACCAATGAAAAATGCCAAGAAATCATACAAGATCTAAGTGAACGACAGGCTTGAAATAACTGGTGTGTCTCATCTTTGATTCATTGCTCTGTGTTTTCACAACATTAATCATTCCAGAAGTGCTGTCACTTCGTATTTGTGAACTGTGAAGGTCCATCAGGGCAAGAGCCTGTACATGTTCCTGGATTGCACATCGGAAATGACTGTGATTGTTATCACTTCGGGCACAGGGACATTGTGTGGAAATTTGCAAACAAAAGTAGCAACTTAATCAGTGACAGAGTGAGTCTGACAGCCACTCTGCCACTTCCCTGGGAATGCAGGGGAATCCACGGGTGCCAGTATGCCTGGGATCACCAGAAATAAATTCATATTTAGATTGCCTGAAGGACACGTCAAAGACATCTGAGCAGCTTCTTACTATTAAAAAATAATTAAAACCATTTCACTTCACTATTACTATAATGTTTTGAATTTGTATTGAGCAAACATGAGTCTTAAATCAATATCTAAACAGGTTTTAACCTGTTTCTTAACATGCTGTATAATTTGCAAATATACGTCTGGTGGCTTCTGTTTTCTCCTGTAAAATCAGATATATTGTCAAATTGCTGCACACAAACTGCCCATCTCTTTGTCTGCCAATCCATTTCTAATATATGCCCCCCTTCCTCTATCATTTGCTATGTCTGTTGTTCTGTACGTGTACTTATGAACATAGAGTAGTTTTTCATCTATGAATTTATTTGTGCTATCTTTGTTATGAACACCAAGAAGAACTCTGCATCAGCCACAGAAAGAAAAACTACTGACAATGAGTTAGTAGACATGAAATTAAAGACTGAAGGCTTCCCCACTTTAGCTCGTGATTTCATGACTTACAAAGGAATGCCTCACAATAACACTGACTTCCAGGAAGAGCTGGGATTATGATAAACTGAAGTAGGAGTGAATATTCTTGCCAGATCTTAAAACAAAAACAACCAAAAAAAACCACAGGGGAAAAAATGTTTCTCCTAAAGTAGGGCTTTAGGATGAAGACTCTTCCATCATTCCTTTTCATTTGTTTGCTTTTTACAGTGACTTAAGTGCGGGAATACCTCCAGAAGATTTAAATTTCCCTAAACTTAAGCATCTTAAGAATATTTTTTTCCTACAGAATTAAAATAAAAGAAGGGATTTTCAATCCAATTTTCTTGCCACTACTGCTGAGTTTGTGCTCAGTGCAAAATAGCCAGATTCTACTACTCATCATTGCAACTTCAGTATGCTTATTGCTTTAGCAGTTAATGGAAATGATATTACTTATTCCCAGTATATGAGTTCTCTAGAGAAACATGCAGTTTTACATTTCTCACTCAGAGACTGTGGCATTCAAGGAATAAACTCACAGCAAGGAATTGATCCCCATAATCATAACTTGAACCTTACTCCAGCAACTGGGGATGAAGCAGATTGTATTCAAACACGTTTACTTAAAGGAAATATGATTGCTCCCTTTCAAAATCTCCAGAGGAATGTAGTGAAAAGAGGGGCTAGAATTGTCTCTATGTGCTTTGTCTGCTCTTATATTTCCTATAAAAAAAGGTCTTATCTTCCTACACAATTATTAAAGCCATAAAAGGATATATCTCTTGAACGATGCCATTTCAGATAAACCAAGGCACTTTTATCTTATTAAGTTTCATAGTCTTTTCTGCAGGCTAATTTGAGTACCTGATATTATATTATATGGTTTAGTGATCTTCAGTTCTTTCCACTGCTGCTTGTAAAAAAAAGAGCTTTATAATCTATTTTGGGGAAATAGCTCATTCTTATTTTATATATGCATACATGTATGTGCATATGTAAACAGTTGTGCATGTGTAGTGAATATGTGACAGTTTCAATCTGAGATTTTTATGCATTTTTATAATTTTAAGAATCATTGGGAGTATTTTGCAAGCTGTTTATTTATATAGTTTAATACACTGTTTGACAGGTATTAAAGCAACCAGATCCATCAGCACAGGAAGAAATGTAATTTTTGAGGGCTGCACATGTTTTGGCAGGACTGTCTTCCCAGTATGCAGAGTTACACATTATAATGCTGAGAATTATAGGTATCTCTGGAGGCACCTAGAGATTAATGCATATATATATAGAATTTCAAAAATGGGAAGAAAAGGTGTTAGAGTCTGTACTAGAAGTTAACATTTTTATAGTGCTGTGGGAAACTGAAGTTCTTAGTTTACTACTACAGATATTCTTGGAAATTTCATTTATTTGTGACTTAAAATTATAAAGTGATTCCAGCAGAAAGGTATCAACATAACTTTTTATTGTCTGTATTAGAACTAAGGTAAACATTGTCACATATCCAGAACATCTATCTTTAAAGTGCTTGTGCCTAGATTATTGTAATAAAAGTTAAGAATCTTGAGTACAACCAAATTTTATAGGACATAAATGAACATTGCTGCCTACCTACATTATAGCTGATAATTTAAGACAATTATTATGTATAGACTCGTGTAAGTCTATGCACATAAATGGTGTGAGAATATATAAACCTTTGTCTAGATATTAATTGCTGATAGACTGAAGTATTTCAGCAGATTTCAGGTTTCTGCCTCCCTGGGTTCTTCAGGGGAATGGATTTTACAGCACACAGAAGCTTTCCTCTTTGCTATATTAGGTACCAGTTGACAAGAACATCTTTCTTCAATATAAACTGGAATCATGATGTTGTAGCCAAATACTGGACACAAGACAGAAATCATAACAAAATATTTGCCATTTTGGGGTGAGGGAAAGGAGGAGAAACGGACGGGGCTCTTGATATTAGCATTCTGTGTAGTGTAGATAGGATTCTTTTAAACATTTTTCACTAAATAAGCTGTGTTGAGGTGAGGGATCTCATCTGCTTACAAACACCTCGTCTGCTCAGCTGCTTTAACTTGCAAAGGCCTCACTGAGAGTCAGAAGTTGGTATCAGGATGTTCTTTCCTCTAGGAGACCACGAACCATGCTGTCCATGCAGATAAATATTCAGTTTCTATTTTACCCTGTGTTCTGAGGTAAAGTTAGCTGTATAAACACTAATTATAGACACAAGCATTACCATTCCTGCACTTTATGTGTTTTTTGAACAAAGCAAAACCATACTGTTGCTCAGTACTTACTGGGTGCCAGTGAAAAATCATGGGCATCATGGACAGGGAGTACATAATAAGATTTACATTTTTGTTAACAATGAAACTAGAGGAAATTTTCATTACTCCCTGTCACCTAGGGAACAAGATGAGATCACTTTCAGTTCTCCTCACCACTAGATTATTTGTGATAGAAGCACACCTATGGAGGATATGAATCCATAGTGCACAGGTGATGAGTTCCAATGAGTGTTTTAAGAGTGGTGGGATGCCTGGAGTGGATGTTTTGTGGAACTCTCTGGGATGAAGGTAAAAATTAATAGTTGCCTGGAACAGCAGGGAAGTTGTTTTATGGGCCAGTAAATTTTGAATTCCTGTAGTCCCATATGTACTGAAATTGCAGTATTTTCAGTGGTTTTGGTGCATTTAAACTTCCAATTTATGCTTTCAAAAAAGATTCCAAATTAAGACAGTACATTATTGGCAGTCAACACCATAATACAATGTCCCAGGTTTTCAGCTGACTTTGAAACTTTGTATCAGGTTAATGAAAGGCAGAGGGTAATCTCTGAAACCTATCCTGGAAAGATAGAGAAATGGTAAAAAACCCCAAACATTTGTGAATTCTTCATCACGGAGATCATAAAATAGAGAACTTTCTGTACGATACATATATATATATATGAGAAATACAAAAAGAACAAACTTGTGCAAAGAATAGAACATAATGCCATTGAGTCTTAATTTCACAACCTTTCCTGGAAAAGTGTTTTCATACAAAGAATACCAAAAATCTGCTCACATGTCATAGTGATTAGTGTAAGAAGCCAGGCAGAATTAAAAATACGTTAAGTAATACACTATTAAATCATTATACTACCTCCTGTAACACATGCAGATTCCAAACTACACTACAATTTCCTCAGTTCACTGAAAGTTTAGATATAAGCTGGCAGAGTAATATAGCAACCAGAACTATTTATGCAGTTTAAGATTGTATTTTTCAAGAATCATATGTAATGTAGTGAGGAGATATTTCAGTATAACTAATTTTAAGTCATCGGTGCATTCTCTAGGTGACTAAATATTCTTCTACACAGAATTCATTCCAAAATTTATCATTCTGAAAAGTAGTCCTCACAAAAAAATATCTTTGCCAAAGGAAATTAATTAGTTCCACATTTTAATAGAAAGCTATTTTTAAAAAAATCCTCACAAATGTTAATTTATTTAGGGTAATATCACAGATGTTGCATTTTCTATAATTCTCTTCCCCTTCAGTGTATATTGGGGAGGGTTCATGTTTTTAGTCAACTATATAATAGAATTATTTTAGTTTATAGAATAAAGTGGATTAGAAAGTTATATCAAGAGAAAAAAATACATTTCACACTAATAAAATTTGCAAATGTTAACACTAAACTGGATAATTCTTTTAACCAGAAATATTACTAATCAGTAGAAAATGAGAACATATTGTTATGATTTACTTGTTATAAGTAGCTTCCTTATGGGACCATTTAATCACATTTGATGTGGTTCTCAGTTTTGCTGCTTATTGACTTTATTAAGCCCTAAGGTTGAAAAACTGAGATATATAGATTTTTTGATTTTAGATCTAGAAGTGACCAAGCTTTTAGAATGATGTAAAACTTCAAGAACAAATTGGAAAGGTTTCTAGTCACATGGTTCATGAACAACTGAAACTCAACCTTCATGCTCCATCTTACTCATATTTGAATATTACACTATTGAGTAAACCTAACTGGGGCAGTCTTTTAATATCTTGTAACAAAGAAATATACGTTGCCCATATCTTGTCTTAACTGGCATAGCAAGGATTATTTCTATTTATAATAAAATACAGTAATAAACAACAAAAAAATTTTTGCTTCCAGTTTCCTAAGATTCCAGTGGGATGCCAATACAGTATGTTCTTTCACCACTATTATCTGTTATTACCTATTACATTTTATGTACTTTACTGTGTAACATAACATGGTATGGAGATGCCAAGCCACCACTGACACAATCCATAAATTGATTGATTTTCAGAGATTGTAGTTTCTAAAGTAGCATAATAAAAGTAATTTGAGTACAAGAAATTACTGCCAATTCACAATTGCATAGCTGATTCATGCACTAATTTCTCAGATGGTTCTGCAGACTGCCTCCCTACAGAGGTATATTCATACATTCAGATACCTCCTCAGTGAAAGTTTTCATTTTGCTGCTTTTGTCTATCCAGAACAGTTTCTTTTATTTATATCATTGTGTGGTTTGCTTTTCTTGTTTGGCAGTTTTGGGGGTTTTTTTGTTTCATTGGTTTTTTGGTCTTGGTTTTGGTTTCTTGAATTTTTTTAAAAATTTTATTTTTGTAGTTTTAATTCAGGAGACTCCTCTTTTAATTGACTTTCTTCTAGAAGTTTCATTAGGAGATGAGTTTTCTTTTTCTCAGTTCAAAGAAGATTTTACTGTAGAGTTTGATTTCAAATATTGAACCTGCAAAATTAGGTCTGACGCAAAGTAATAAAAAATCCTGAGAATAATGAAAAAAAAGTCACTAAAAAGAACTATAAAATATCATATAATTGGCCTGATCTTTACCTAAAGTATTCTTTACCCATCCTCCCCAACAATGGACTTTTCAGTCTGTCCACAGAAGAATCCCTATCCATATTTTATTACCTATGCTGTTATATAGCTTTTCACCTAATATGTAAAAATAAATTCCATTTACTAAAGCTTCATGGACGTGGAAAACAGGTTATTCACTTTCACTTTGTAGTTTTATGTCATTCTAATAAGTTATTTTCTTGCAAGACTTCTTATTAAGCTAAACATTTCTAAGTCTTTCACTTTTCTAGGTTTACGACCACTCTGTCTTCTGTACACTTTCCCAAATAATGCACATAATTTTTGAATTACAACACTCAGAACTGGAAACAAAACTGCTACAGACACTATACTGATGCTGAATGCAGCAGAAAGATTACTTCATGTGTTATGGAATAATTTCATACATATGTTATCCCTGTTTTTTTTCCAACTGTTTGGTTTTTAGTTTTGTTTTGTGGTTTGTTTGTTTGTTTTTACTAGCTGAGAGATTCTTCTACATTCATAGCACACTTCTATTTCAATGAAGGTTGCTATCAAACCAAGCTCAACCACCATGAGGACCAATGTCATCAGTATATTGGCAGTCAACTGAATGAGAGAGATCCGTATCAGTCAGCTAGGGCCGAATCAAACAGTGTTTCATCATTGCGTGAGGACAATGCAGCTGTGGTTTCACTCATCACAGTGAAATTGCATTCATTTAATTATGCTTTATATCCAGACAGTAAACATACAAAATGCCAAAGATTCAGACATTCAAGGATTTAAGGAAAAATATATTTGACATGTTTGGAACATTTGGTTTGGAAAATGCATATGTTTGTTTCAACATGAAGTAGTTGAAAAAGATATACACACTCTGCAAGTCATTGTTTCTCTGTCAGGAACAGAATTAGGGAAACCACAATATTGTGATTTAAGGTTAAGATATAAAAACCATCTAAGTAAGAAATCAAAATGATGAGGTGCAATATTACAGAAATCTGTAAAACTGCAAAAACAAGTACAGAATAATTAATTGTCCAAGCATTGTGCAAATAATTACTATTATTAATGTGCAACTGGAAAAGTAACAGGCTTATTTTCCTGCTGCCTTAAGGATAGAAATCTGGGTATATTGAATTTTTAAAACCAATAAAATAAAATAAAATACAGAGTTTCCAGAGCCAGCTTTCTTCAAAAATGTTTGTTTGACTACGTATAGAGTTGCTGGATTACTTTTCTGGTTCCTCTTAAATTGAAACCCAAAAATATATTTCATAACCAATATATTTCATAACTACTATATTTCATAACCAAAGATTTGTGAAAGCCTCATATACCACATATCCCCCAAATGTCTTTCTGTGAGTCCAGTTTGTGTAGCAGTCATTTCAAGCTTACACTTTGGCTTAGTAAGGTTGTTTTCTTAAATTTACTGAAATCATCGTTATGCATCCTGTATTATCTTAATGTAGGTAATCAGGTAAGATTGTTTCAAATGTGATGCAGATTAGTGTTTTAACATTTGCGCATTATTCATTGCCTTTATGTGCCATCCATGTTCATTTTCCCTGATTCCCAATGGTCATATATGGTCAGAAATAGTGGAAAGATATATCCTGGTTGTTCTCTACTCGTTGGATCTGTAATACCAAAAGGCTGCATCACTGCAAATTTTTCCTTTTATCAATCTTTTCTCACTGACAAATAGTTTGTAGAATATATTATATTTTAAAATAAATGCAATGTTGGCTTTTTCAATACACAAAATCTCTTTTCTCAGTGATAAAGTCCTTTCTAACCCCTTTTTACTTCTGCAAAAGTCAAAGAAATTCTATGGTATTCTATGTGTTATTCCCACTAGGGCTTTTTGTGCATTTATAAAATGCAAATCACATCAAATGTCACTTCTATATCTCACTCTCCAAGGCAGTTTGTCAGCATGGGGAGGCATGACCCTCCCTCAAACAGAAAAATAAAAAGAGGAACTGAACTTTCACTGGCTGTGTTGTGATATAGCATTACTAGTACATATTCATGTATCCAAAGCAAGACAACAATAAAATGTTGTTACAATATATCACTGATCATTGTCTTTCTAAAATTCAAAATTATGTGCAGTCTGTGGTAGGAGAGGCAGAACAATCTGTTGTTACCTTGCATTCTTGTTCTAAGGCACTGTATGAAAACTTCACGTCATCTGGATATCATAGCAGTTCTTAATATAGAGCTACGTGGGATCTACAGTATTTGTTCAAAGTAAAAGAAAAAGCTCTTAATTTATTTATCAGCCAGTTGACACAGACCCTTATCATTTACTTATACCCTAAGTTACAGTTTCCATTTTAATAGTTCTATTAGTGTTTGGGAGGTTTCTATGAAAATCATTCAATAAACATTGTCTGGAAAAAGCTAGACACTTTTAATGTATAATCCTCTGGAATGTTTATTAACCAATAACACCGAACATTCTGACAGTTTTATTTCTGAGAATGTTATAATGTTCTTATGTATCCCACTGGTAATTCAGCATTACCCAAAACTCCTGTACAATGTAATGAGTCTTACTGAAAGCAGATGCAGCCAAATTATTAACAAGGACATCAATGTAGTATTGAAAGCCATATAGTGGGAGTAGTGAGATAGGGGGGAAAAGACAAGAATGCAGAAAAGAATTTTGTTTTGCTAAAAAAAAAAATAAAAAAATCAAAACTGAAATAAATAGTGTAATAAGTAGATTCATTGAAAAGAGAATTTCATTATGTATTTTATATTTAATGTTAAATTCAGACTCTTTCGACAAATCAAATTAATTATAGGATGAAGGAGTCCTAAAAAATAATCCCTAAATGTTCTTGAATTTACTTCTGTGAATAGTTTTCTGCCTGCCACGTTTTCCGTGAGACCACCCTGCAAGGATCCTTTTATCACCTGTTAAATAGATGCTATTGCTCTTAACTAACCACAAAGAAAGCTCAGTTTAGTACACTTAATACAATGTCTCCAAAGAAGGGAAAACTTCAGATGAAGCTCCATGCTTGGTCATAATGAACTTGGTAAATGTTGGCTTCCTGCAATAAAAATAATAGGTCAAATCTTGGCCTCTTGAAGTCAATGGGAATTTTGGCATTGCTTTAGCAGGGCCAGTATTGCAACCAATTAATCTGCTGAGCAGACTGAAAGAAGTGGGTGAATGAAGGAAGGGGAATTAATGTAACAGAACCTCTACATTTCTTCAGTCCTTGTTTAACCTTTCTTTGCCTGAGTGAGTAACTCTTGATACTCCAGAGATGTGCTCACAGAAACTATTGTGGCCAATATACTGAACACCAAATATTTACAAAAGCATTTAATGAGTAATTCTGAAACAGGAAAGTCAGTTTTGTTGTTATAAGGAGTCAGTCTCAGATTCAATCTGAGACTGTTTTAGGGGTGAGTAACCAAGGGCAATTGCCCAAGACTGGGTACCATGGGGAGTGTGTTAGATTGTAATAATTGAAAATATGCCTCAATCTATGCCTTGCTCTTTCTAGTCAAAACTGCTGTAACTCCACACAGATGCAGTTCTTTCCATTGCAATTCTTTCTGTAATGTGCGTAAAGTAACAGGCAAAAAATACTTAGAAATATAAATGTCTTTATATAATTATATCCCTATCTGTGGGCTTTTTTATTGACATGTGAAAACATCTAATTTCTGATTTCTGATGTATAATAAATGTACTTACCACATTTTAGCATGCGTTTTCACAGGCATCCATTACACACATGCGTCATGTGGCCCATGTGGCAGTGTCAGAAAGCTGCAGATTAACATATCAAGCACTGTACAGCCACACCACAGAAATACTATGCTGCTATCTGAAAACAAAAGACATTGGGTGTGAGGAAATGTGTGTGTTGGTAACCCATCATGAGCAGTACCATGACCAAAGAGCCCTATTTCATTAGGAAATGAAGTTTGTTCAGATGTTCCAGAATCAGTCTCCATATTCTGGAACAACCAGTTTCTGGGGCTCATTCATAGTGCTTATTTGAAATTGAGGGATAAAAAAATTAAACACATTACTGGTTAGGAAACAAAAAGCAAAAGGTGTCTATGTCTTATGAAGAAGAGACATACAGGCAAAATACTTCTGAACACAAAAGCATGGTATAGAAATGTAATGCATATGTAAAATTTCCCTTAAACTATATCAGTATAACATTCATCTCACAGTAAGAAACTAAATCAGAACATTAAACTTACATTGAGAGTGGAAAACAGTGACATCCATTGCAGATACTACTTTACAAGACACAGTTTTCCTTGGCTGTTAAATCTCATTTAAATACTTACCAGAGTATTCAAAAATAAATTTTATCAACCTCTTAAAACACTCCACAGGTTTCCATCCCATAGTGGTTCCCTGGCAATTCAATCCAACTTTTTTGTTATCTGAAATTGTAGGACATCCACTTTAGTTTTGACTGTGATGGGTATTGCTTCTTCACACTGGGGGAAGCAAACGAACAAACAAACAAATAAAACATCAACAACTGTCTTATGAGGGAAGTATTTTATATTGTGGCAGTGTTCTTTCTTTGTAAAAGTGTTTATAAAACTAATAGGTGAACATAAATGATCAAACTAGTCATAAATATTTTGCAAGCTCAGCTGAAGTGGCTCATTAGAACGTCTAACAGTAGTGACCCCTAAGCACAGGTATGTCTATAGATAAGACGAAAGCAGCTGTTCTTATTAATCACACTGTATATCTGACTCCTGTTCCTTTTTTTTCAGTCTTTAAACCAGCTCCATCTGGTTCTTATGATTTAGTTGTGCAGTTTACCTTTCACAGTGAAATATGTTTACTGCTACAGGAGCAGGCCCAATGTGATTAAAAGTATTAGACAAAACAGTGGTTGATTAAGCCTGGAATCGGCTAACCACAAAAAACCATGATCGGCCGCAAAGTGAAACTGGACCAAATCCTCAGTGGGTGTAAACTGGCTGGACTCCAGCTAGTTTCACTGGAAGGTCTTGAAAACGATATTCTGGGCCACCTTTCTTTATGTTAATACTTTGTGGAGCGCATCAAGCCAGAACAATGCTTGTATAGGAAACAATCTCATCATACTGAATACTAGCTCTGGGTTTATGGTCTGCTGTGACAGGGCAAGGACTCCAGCAGCCAGAAGGCAATGATCCTGCCTATGGTAATTCAAACACAAGAAGTGCCCCCCTCCGGCATACTCAGTTTATTTAGAGGATCTTAATTCAGATTCTGTTCAACAGACTGCCAATGCAACCCAAATATCAAGACAACAAAAGCAAAGGAGTAAAGCAGTTTTCTATGCCTTTTAGTCAATCACTTCCTTCTCTTATTGCCATGACAGTGTCTCCATTCTTTTACAATTTTTTGGTCACAGTTAAACTAAGATGCATTCATTGCTGAGTGTATGAAAATCTTTGTGGGGATCTAACCAAATGAAAAATCATATTGCTGAATGACTATGAGACAGGCACAAAGCAGGGGAGGTAGGATACGGTAGGATCTCTTCCAGAAAGAACTTACACATAAGTTATGATGCACAAGTAGAGCTTGGTGTTTCCCTGTGGTGTGCTTTACTGTTCATTTTGGAGCTGCCATGACATGTCCATGACAAATGCTCACTGCAACCTTGACACAGATGGAGTCAGGCAGGGCCTGCTTCAATTCATGCCAGCAGGCCATGATACTTGGAAAAATATTGGGGCTCCAGGACTGAAAGGAGCAGATAGTCAGGTCCCTATCCCAACAGTCACAGGGTCAAATGAAACTTGTGCTTCCACAGGAAACATTAGAATTTTTGCTTTTGACAAGAATGGCAGCAGTGCACCCTTATGTCACCAAAATGCCTAAACAGGTAAAAATACTACAGTTACAACCTATTCTCTTTTACAGCTTGAGAACTACATTGTGGAAAACATGAAATCAGAGATGGTACAGCTGCAGCAGAATGCTGTGCAGAACCACACTGCCACCATGCTTGAGATAGGGACCAGCCTCCTCAGCCAAACAGCAGAGCAGACAAGAAAACTTACAGATGTTGAAACCCAGGTATGTTGCCAGAGTGGTTTTGTAAAAGCTGTTAATTGCAGAGAAGGTTTCCCATCCTCTTTCCTTTCTAATGCATCATCACAAAAAGCATTTCAACACAGGGCTCCAAGAAACATGGCACACTCTGTTTCTTGGTACCAACAGTGCTGATGATTGATCTTGTTATGCGTCTTTCTTTTGATTTCATTTGCTTATAACACTTAACTCTGTGTGCGTAAGAAAGGCAGGACCATCCAGGAAACTAAATCACCATTTGACTTTCAATAAACAGCACAGCTACCAACTGTGAATGATACAAGTGTCAAGCTAAATAATGACCTTCAGGCTAAATCAGAGTCTTTGATCTCCATTGCTGTTTGTCTCTTCACTATTCCAAGAAAGTTTGTTTATTTTCTGCAAGTTGTTTCCAGCCATTTGAAAAGTAATGGGTGTCTGCAGGTTTTAAACTGTGGAGAGGGACAAGCATCAGCCTCTTTATAAAACACTGTGTATATTTTATTTCTGTAAAATTGTATAACATCATATGAATTTAAAAAACCATTTCCATATAATTTGTAGCACTAAAATCCTTGCTGTGATTGAAGTTATGCATATCACTGTCATAACACTGATTATAAATGAATACTTGGCTTATTGCAAAGATAGGTACTTTTTGCCTTTTAAATGCTTTTATCATTTTAAGATGCATATTTATTGTCATTATTTTTGCTGACTTCCTAATGATCTTCATAGGATGTAGTGTGTTACCAGCTGCACTGCTTTCACTGTTCGTTTAGAAGAGGGGAATTAAAGTATTGTGTTTATTTGTTTTACTAGCATATGTTCTTCTTGAAAGATCATCTTTTCTGTTCTAATGTCCTTATTTACCTTTACAATATCATTATCAATTCTTTATGTATTCACATTACAGTCCATTGAGAAAAAAAATAATAATTATGAAAGACAGATACATGTGTCTTACAAGGTTCCCTGCACTTTTTCTCCTAAATCTTGGATAATAGATCAATATTCATTATAAGTGTTGTGTTCTTAAATTACCACACTTTCTAAAACATAGGATATTGACTTATCAAAATATTGGAGAAAATCTTTAATTCATTATCAGCAAAATGTCTAATTGTAAACATAAGAGGTGAAGACCTACTAACTGTAGAATCATATAGAATCATTCAGTAAAGGAAGTGTAAGAACTCTTATATCCTGAAAGGACTCCATAATTGTGAGTGTTGAGTACTCATTCATGGCTTCCCCCTTTAAGCAGGTGGAGGGCAGAATGTATATTGTCTCTGTCTCACTGTTCCTTTGGGGATTCACTTCAAGTTAGAGGTATCCCTAGCAACTGCATGAAAGATTGGATGACTTTCTCCTTTATACCTACTGATGAAGAGTTTAAAGGATGTTTAAGATACCAGTGATAGTGGCTCCTCCTTGTTGTAGGGCTTGCCCTGACTTTCAGGTCAGCGATAGCATATTCCATCTCCCTTATTTCAGCAGTATGAGAAAGTTGCTGTAGTCCCTGTCTCTATCATCAATCAGAAAAGAATGGTACAGGTGGCTCAAGAAAGTAAAAAAAGACTGCTCTTGACAGTAATGGAGGCAGCCAGCTGCATGGCTGAGTGAGGAAGGTCTGTAGGCTATTAGGAGAAGGGCATAGTTCTCATGGTAAGCACTGTTGATACCAGAGCAAGGAGTCTGAAGGAATGAAGAGAGAGCTCTACCTCCTTAAATCTCAGTAAACCCTCTCTGATCCTGACCCACAGATACCCTCTAAGCTTTCTTTACTAGCTGAAGTTCTACTGACATTTTGTAGGCTGCTCCACAGATATATCCTCTTTGGAAATGTTTGTGTTTTCCTGACCTCTTATGCCTGGCCTATCTTCACAACACATTTTCAATTTCTGCCAGGTCTGTCTGAAACTGTTGTAATGCATCTTGGCACTTCCAAATGTACCCATCTCGAAAAACATAACAACTGCATACTGAAAATTTCCAAATTTTTTAACCTCTGTACCCTAGAAAAAAAGACAACTCATTGCTCTGTGAACATCAACAATTTCAGACAAAAATAAAACATTGAACTGAGCTTGAGAGCCATTCTCATTCTTTTATGTTGTGTAATAAATTCTGTCAGGATTGTTGTGGGGTCCTCAGAAAAGGAAAGACATGGACCTCTTGGAGTGGCTCCCAAGGAGAGCCACAAAGACCAAGAAAGGACTGAAGTATCTCTCCTGTGAAAAAAGGCTGAGAGAGTTGAAATTGCTCAGTCTGGAGAAGAGAAAGCACCTGGGGAGATCTTACTGCAATCTTCCAGTGCCTAAAGGGGCACCCAAAGAAAGATGGGGACAAATTATTTGGCAGGGCCTGTTGTGATGGAACAAGGGTTTAAAACTAAAGGAGGGTGGATTTAGATTAAAGAAATGAGATTTTTACTATGAGGTTGATGAAATACTGGAACAGATTGCCCAGAGAGGTGGTAGGTGCTCCATCCCTGGAAGCAAGGTCACATTGAATTGGGGCTCTGAGAAACCTGATCTAGTTGAAGATGTCCAGATGCTTATTCCAGAGGGGCTGGACTGGATGACCTCTAAAAGTCCTTTCCAACCCAAACTACAAATCTGTGCATGAGAAAATGTTACCATAAAATCCTACGATGATGCTGATTAATGTCCTTCCAAGAAAGGTCTAATAGATTCCATTAAAGACACATAATTTTCCAGGAGTGATTGCATCTCAGATGTTGTGTGCACACATATCCACAAAAACTATTTACACACTCCTTCAGACTCTATGTAATGAATGACAATAACCCAAAAAATCAGCTAACTTTAATATTATTGGTTTTGCTCTTGAAAACATTCTGTTATTTCTGGGTTTGAACTATTTTTTCCTAGAATCTATTCTCTTTCATCTGGTCAAGCCTTCTTTTGGTCTGATGTACTTTTTGAAACTTGTGCTGCTGATACAGACCACCACTAAAGTGAAAGAGAATTGCATAAAGCAATGTTTAGAATCACAGTCTTCCTTTTAAAAGTCTGTGTAAGAGTACAAGTAGTGATCACATAAGCAGAAACCAAACTTCTGCCAACACTGCAAAAGAGACAACTCAGGGGAAAGCTAAAGTAGGAGCTCTATTTACAAAACAGCAGAGGCAACACTTTGACTTCAGTCCAAGTACTCTTGCACTTCTCTGGTTTAAGCATGCTTTGTAGGAATGTATCGTTGAGGCACGCCTCTTGTTCTTTCCATTGAAATGAAGCTTATTTGGCAGTCACCTTGTCTTTTTCTGCTGGCCTAGTGTTATTGTACAGTAAACAGGTTGCCAGAACATCAGCTGGTACATATCAGTGTAGCTTGATTGAATTCATTTGCACCAGCTGAGCAGCTGAGGTTAGAAAAGGATTTAGAAACAATTTTTGAAAATCATAGAATCAGAATGAAATGGTTATATTATGCTGCTATAACAAAACAACCAGGATAATATAAACATTAATGTTTTTAATTTATCCTTAAGGTGCTAAATCAAACATCCAGACTTGAAATTCAGCTACTGGAAAATTCACTGTCAACATACAAGCTAGAAAAACAACTGCTACAACAGACACATGAAATCCTAAAAATTCATGAGAAAAACAGGTAAGAACGAGTCTCAAACTCTTCCTCTGTTCACCAGAAGTTGGTCTGTGCATACTTTCTTCTAAGTGACTGACAGAATGAAAGAAGAAAATATGGTAAGTGGAAAGCACAGGTAATGTTTATGAAATGTCTAAAAGACCTAGGGTGTGAACTTTCACTATCTTAGTTCCTGTATGATAAATGTAAGATGATTTTTACCACCTTTCATGCTCACCGTAAGTTTACATCTTAGTTTGCTTCATGACAACTTAGTCATATGATCACAGTTCCTACTACCAAAAAGCGTAGGGATAATTTTTATGATCACTTTCAAGTAGAAAAATATTAATAAAAACCGATGAGATTTTCAACTACTTTAAAGTCCATAAGAAATAGAAAATATTCAGTAGTTCATCTTTCTAATTTTAATGCATATAAAGGTATGACGTAGAAGGTTCGCTCTCTCCTTTTGTATTCAATTAAATATTATATTATATTATATTATNAACTGTTTAGCAGCACATTTTTAATTAGTTAAGTGAGAGTCAAGAAACAGTTCCACTGTTCCCTTTTTGTGACACAGGGGCTCAGCACCTGAAGTCACTGAACTTGGCAATTCAGTATGTCAGAGAGCGTGTGTGGTAGGTTGACCCTGTCTGGCTGCCAGAAGCCCACCCAGACACTCTCTCGCTCTCCCTCATCATCAGAATAGGGAGAAAATATGACAGAAAAGCCCGTGGTCAAGATAAAGACAGAGAGATCACTCATCAGTTACTGTCATGAGTCAAACAGCCTTATTTACTGCCAATTAATAACAGGGTAGGATGGTAAGAAACAGAAACAAAACCAAAAAGACCTTTCACCCCTACCTCCCCTTTTTCCCAGGGTCAGCTTTACTCCTGACTCTTCTACTTCCCTCTGAGCAGTGCATGGGAATGAGGAATGGGAGCTGTAGACCTTGCACAACACTTTTCCTCTCCTTCTTCCCCATGCTCTTTTCCTTCAGCAGGGTTCTTTCCCACATGCTGCAGTTTTCAGGATAAGATTGCTTCACATGGGCTCTCCACAGGCTACAGCTTCCTTTTGGACATCATCTGCACCAGCATGGGGTCCTCAGTGGAAAATACCTGCTCTACCATGGTCTCTCCTACAGGCTCCAAGGTTCCATCTGCTCCAGTGCCCCCTTCCCTCCTCTTCTCTGCTCTCAGTGTCTGCAGCACTATTTCTCTCACTTTCTCCCTCATTCCTCACACTGTACCCTGTGGTGGGTCAGCTGGAGCTGTCTGGGATCAGCTGTATACAAGACAGCCCTAGCCTTTCTTTGCAGCTGACGGCACCTGGGCACTGGCACCCAGTACAGTGGGAAAAGCCATTCTGCTTCCTGACTGCCCTTTGAGAGATCCAGTTACTGCTGCCCCTGTAGTGGACAGGTGTGAGCAGGGAGGACACAGAGTGCTTTCATTGCATAGCCTCAGGGCTCCCTTCTAGAACTGAGGTCACTCTGACTAGGACTTTGGTTTCTATTTCCTCTGCCTACATTTGACAATGAAATAAGGTAAACAGCTCTAAACATGAGGCAGATACTGAAGCCTCTGATACAAGCTTTAGAGGACTGTTTGAATTAGGATCAATCAGTTTGCCAAAAGGAGCAGTGTGACCCCCATGCTGCCAGACAAGAATCAGCAACTGAGGCAGAAAAATATTGCCCAGGGTTATATATAAGGCAAACTAACACCACGGTGCGCAAGGAGCTACAGAGTAAGGAAGGCAAAATCCAGGTAATGGTGAGAAATAGAAAATATTGTTACAAAATATTGTTTGTTGAATGTGTCTAGTTGCAAAGCGGATCAAATAATGTATCACTATTGCTAGTGATTATGAAAATCAATTTAATATGTTTCATCTAACAACTATTTATAACCAGTAATTCCAGTATTATTCTGGACAAGGTGGATTACACTGAAAACTCTTGAACTCCACAGGTGTCCCTGAACCAACTGGAAATGTGAATAAATTAACATGGGGTTAGCTTTGCCTTCAACCATCTCAAACCTAAGTAATTTGCCTCAAATGCTCTCCCTATAATCCACAGAGAGAGAGTGGATATGGGCAGGAGGAAGTTCATTTTACATATCTTACAACTCTATTTCAAACTGGGATTAATCCAAGTATTCATTAAGTATATAAATACTTGCCCTTTTATCTGCTGCAATCTGGTTAGCAACAAAATTTTGTTGGCTGCTCATGAGACAGAATCTTGTATACTTAATAATATGACTTTATTTATTTACATTAGTAATGCATCAGAGTATAAAGCCTTCATGTCAGTAAACAAATAACTTTTAGTTGAGTTGACCTTTGACTTTGCTGAGATGATGATGAAATGGTCTGTGAAAAGTCAGAAGAAAAGGAGGGCTATTTTAAAAAGCGCACCTTATTGTTTGTCTCAGAATTATAGGCATATGTAGATAAATGGAAAAGCACGTGGAGTTTCCTCTTATAATGAGGCAGGAACCTGGCATGCACTGTGCAGGTTCTTTTATACTCTCCTTGGGAGTGATAAAATTAGGGAGAGGGCAGTGTTATGGTTACACTAAAATGTAGATCATCAGCTCTTGTATCATCTGCTGCTGCTAACAAAGAACTGTGTGATCTCGACCTGACGTCCTGATCTTGAAATTGGTTATGTTTGTGTCATGTTCACTGTGGCACAAATCTTGGCGATCTCAGCAGATACTAGGTTTCTCGACATGCCAATGCTTTTCGCTTGTTTAATTTTAAACAATATTTACAGGTTACCCATCAGGCTGTGTTTAGTAGCTATTTGCAGTTGAATTCTCTTCATTCTTCTCCATATCACTTTCACATTAATAAAATAGAGAAAACTCCTTTTATTCACGTCACCTACCTGGACTGTAAACTTTTTTTTGGAAAGGGCCTTTCTTTTGCAGTAGGTTTACACCACAGTGGGAACTAGTGTAGGAACTATTGTAATTGCAAAAGTAATCAAAACAGATGGTGTACTGTGGACTGATAATTTCTTTCTCACTGCTAAAAATTCCTCTATATAAAATAAAAATAACAATCTTAATAAGTTTCTAAAAACTAGATTTTGAATTAAAGTAATGCAGACTCTTATGGTAAGAATAACTGATTGTTGAGGTATTACAGTAACTTGTATATTATCCTTAAATAAAATGCACACTCCATATCAACAAGGGACCAGTACATGTTCTTTAGAATAGAAATATGTCTATTCTTGGCCTTTCTCTTTACTTCCTGTCTCTACTGGGAAGACGGGTCAGTTTTTTTTCTTTTTATCCCCCTGAAGAGAAAGATTTTCCATGGCATAAGTAGAGTCACATTTGCCCTAGAATCATGTTTCTGTTGAGTGCTCTCATGCCATAAATAATTTAGTTTTGTGGGTTCCCACCCACTATAATATAAATGGTGGTTTCTTCCATTGCCATTTTTTTCTCCCACAAAAGCTTTTTAAATGCTATGTTGATTTATTTTTGAAAGACTTCCCTGCTTAAGTGGCTTATGAGCCCTCCCCCTCCCCCCTGTTGAGTGCACCAGCTGCATTTAACTTGTAGTGTGCCATTTGTTTCAATATGTAAGTGTAAAAACAAACATTTTTTTTTTACTAAAATGAAACAAATGAGGAAAAATGTAATGGAATTCTTGATTACTTTACTTTTATGGTCTCACTGTCCTTGAGAAGTATGGGGACACATATTTTCATATTTCCTTAAACTGATCAGACAATATCAGACCACCAAGGTAAGTGATCACCAGCTGATCACAATATAGGGAAAATGTCACTCATCTAAAAGGAAGTACAAAGAAGTTGTCTCAATGAGAAAGTAATGTTCTTCCACTCAAAAATAAACCCTGAAATCCTCTACCTGTTTGTCTTCCCATACATACATAGTGCAAGAAACTCACATATTTGCAGCCAAATAATTTTTCTCTAGTGTGACATTACTTGTTTTTATTTATTGAATATCTCAACTAAGTACATGTTTAATCTGTATATTTAATAAGTCTTGACTTTTTGAAAAGATTATTTTAATGCAAAAGATGTCCATCTCTAAGATCTGGTCTACATCCTGCTCTCATATGTCTAAACTGAGGCCTCTGAAAACAAAGGTTAAAAAAGTCTCTTAAACTCCTGTGGTCTGGAACGGATTAGTGAATAAACCACCTACCTTATAAGGCAGATTGTCTAAACCAGACTTTCCTTCCTCCCTGGACAGCTACCAGAGTGCTTCCTATATGTTCTACTTCATCACCTTTCAAAATGACAACAGCTTTCACTGGAAGTCATTCTGTGACTCCTGTATGTGTGTTCTACCCTCTCCAGCACTATTAGAGGGCTTTTTCTGAATCAGCTGGATATAGCACAGTTGCACCAAGGCATTCCTCAAAGCTTATACCCTGTCAAAGTCAACATATCATTTGTATGGTTGAAAATAGATTCCTAGCCCCACCAAAATCACTACATTAGACATTGAGGCATAGTTATCTTTTAGGAAAATTAAATTTGTCTGGGTTTGGGCTGTGCATGTACACATTTATTTTTAGTTTAATTGCCTTCTAGATAATGACTCCAAAGACTCCAGTGGATAATATTGGTTTTTACTCATGTTAACAATATTTGTTTCTTCACAATTTCATTCCATTCCCTGAAGGAATGATTTATTTCCCCAAATTGAGGGCTACAAATATAAGAAACACATATATATGCATGTCTTCAAACATATATATGTGTATTTGTATGATGCTTCTAATGATTTATTTTTACTGTTTTGTAGTTCCATGACAGTTTCATCTGTGTAGATCAGTAATATTTTCAAACATATGTAAATTCAAACGTATTGGAAATGTATAGGAATTTCAGATGTATAGGAAAGACATACTTACTGCAAAAAAGAGCCATAACATTTTATGAAAAGTGTTATAAAAGAATGGTCCAGTCAGCCTTTACAGACTTTTTGATTAATTGGTATAGACAGAACCTTCTTTTTGTTTACTTTAATATTTTGTGCCAGCAAGAGTAATTAATGAAAACTAGTAGAAATATTTTCATTGCAACCCTGTCTTCATAATGCTTCTTTTAAAAAATTATAAAATGTCTTTATCAAGCAGTCAGCAAAGTTATTTCTTCATGGCATTTGTCTATTAGAAGTCTGATCTCACAAAAAACACTCAATATAGTGGTCTTGCAACCATTAAAAAGAGTATATAAATATCTTTGTAATTGCTTTCAATCTGTTTCAAGATTTTTTAAATGAGACTTCTTGCATTTCTTTTTCATTATTTTTTATTTAAATGAGCTATAGCAAGTATTAATATAACAATACCAATGAAAAAATCTGGCTACATTGGAGTCAAAAGCCAGAAGAGCAGCTTTTCTCACGCTGTTTAAGGATTTCTTTCTTTTGGAACAGGCCAGTTCAGAAATCCCTGATCTATGTGCAGACTTTCCTTTTGTTCTTTTGGAGCTTTGACCAAAGATTTCTCATTGATTCTTAGTAAAACAAAATGAACGTTTTGGACTTCTCCCAGGAATACAGGGAGTGGTCCTAACCTCAGGACTTATCTGATATAGATTTATGGATATAGAAAGCTTGTTGCATAAATGCATATGCATTCCTGAAAATAGCTTAGTTTTGCAGTTTATAATAACGGGACTTTTAATCTACATAGAAAACTATAAAGGAACCAAATGCTATGACACTTCCATCTTTCTACCACATGTTGACACACCACTCAGAAATATTAGGATGTATTATTATTAAAGCTGTAAAACATCTGCTTGCTGTCTGCCTCTGTAGATGCCAAACTGTGAAGCTCTAAACATTGTCAGCTTCTTCCTTCTTGCTTGACGTGGCCAGTGCTGCTACAAATGACTGTCATCACCATGGGTTCATTTACTGTGGTCTTAGGAAGGCCACAGTGGGAAACAAACAATGCAATCCATAAATTGTGGCTGTCAAAGGCTCTTTCTTTCACATGAAATCATTCAGATATGGAAATCATTTAGCTGTGGACTTGCAAATAGTATATTGTGGAATTAAGGGAATACATTGCACTGTACTACGATATGGATGTTAAAGGGAAATTTTTTGTCTTTTCTTACTATTTAACTTTAAAATCATATTCTAGCTCCCAAAATGGTTCATCTCTTACATTGATAATATACAATGTTTCAGTGGACTGTGAGATGTCAAACTAAGATGTGACCCCACCTAGCACCAGTTCTATTACAGAATGTGCCCAGGGCCCACCTTGTTCCTATGCTGGGTGCATTGATATAACTAGTCTATCAGAAAAGTTAAAATCGAGAGTCATATTAAGGATTTCAATAATTTCTGTGAAAAAGTGGATAGAACTGATAAAATTCAAATGGAACATTTTTATTTTGGGCAATATTTTATGACTAAAACCAAATCCATCTGAATACTTTTTACCACTTCTGCCTAACTAAATGACATCTGACCTCCTGCCCAGACTTCCACATAGCTATTATCAAAAAAAAATCCATGTGAATCTAGAGCATGGTGTTTAATATTAGAGTTCAAGTTATGAAAAAAAAATGAGCCACAAGTCGATAAGGTGTTAAAATAATTTATAATCTTTGGCTTCAAAATCCGTACTTTGTTCAGATTGCAACTTTCTACCATCTTATTCCAGTCCACCAAATCTCTTATGCTTTTTCAACTAATAAATGAGGTTTTTTAAATGAGATGTCGTGTTCACCATTTTGCTTGGGATCCCATGAAAAAGTATTTTCCCTTCCCATCTTTTCTTTTTTGCTCCCTTTACTCAAATGCTTCTGGCTTTCACAGAACTACATATGTTGACATTACAAAGTATGTTTTCTTCAGTATCTTTCTAAGTCTCACCTTTATAATGTTTCAGAAAAAAGAAAATAAAAAGAGGATTTGCTGCTTGGTTTCTTAAAAAAAAATAGAAAGCAAAACAAAACCAGAAACAAACAAACAAACAAACAGTTTGATCTCACTCTAGCTGGCGCAGCAAATCTAGGGCCTGAATTTAATCTTTGCATTGTTATCATCTGTAACAGCTCATATTAAGGCTGTGTGATATAGAGTAAAAACAATTCCATATGGATTTTATTACATTCTTCAGTTAGGTTAAATGACCTGAAATTATGCAGGCGTTTCACCACTGATCTATTATCCAGAAGTAAAAACAAAGGTGGAGGGAGAGTGCAAATAAATAAAACCTAAGACTGACTCGAACAGGAACCAGTTTGTTGGCAAGTTTGTAACCACCAGTTGGTTTGTGGGCATGAGAAACACCTCTTTTGGTGTATACAGTAGAATCCCTAAAGAGAAAGAGCAGAGAGATTGAATTAATTTCTTTATCTAATATTAATAAATTCTTTCTGCTAAACTCCCATCATAGCATCAAAGCACTGTCAGGAAAAAAACTTCTTGTTCGCTGTTGATAGATATCAGCTGTCCTTTAGGTCTAGAGCACCTCTGTTCTTTTAGGTATAATCTGATACGCCTTTGATCTTTGGAAATTGCACACTTCCATCACAGAACAGAGAGGGTACTAGAAAAAGAATATTAATCCAGAGAAAGTGTTTCTATACATGTGTAAAGTTATTCATAAAAATTGGAGTAAGCAGGTTGCACAGTATGATGCCCACAGTTTTCTCTCTGAGGAGCCTGTTATGGAGTAAGAAAGCATGGCTGAGGAGTGTGCTGGAATATGTACAGAGAAAGGAAAACAATCCTACATTAAAATGCAAATTTTTGATTCACCTTTCAGGAAAACAGTACTATTCGTAATGTAAAAGCTGATACCACTCATCTGGGGTGCAATTCTTATCCCAGCTTCACAGACCACATCAAATGGTACTTTTACTATGGGTTCCAAATGCCTTGATGATCCTCCACAACTCCTAATGCGTATCTTCCATTCAGTGGCAAGACCCTTCACAAGTTCTTTCTCAGTTTGCCCTGATTTTTGTCTCTTTTCATGTTGACCCATCTATATTCAAGGCCATGGTGTTCTCCCTGCTCTGCCTACCTTAGACTTTTTCACCTGAACTTTTATGTATGAATACGTGGGTCCCTTTCAACTCAACAAACTCTGTGATTCTCTGTTATGGGCCTTATGCTCATGCACTTGGATGAGAGTAACACCTAGATATGCAGCTCATGCACTTTAAGCAGTATCACATGCAAACATCACAAAATGGAATCTTAGATATCAGTTGTATTTGGTTATTTGACAGAGAAAATCAGCGGGCCAAATTACTAGATGTGACATTTTTAGAACTATTGAGTTAGGTAGTGAATTATACCGTGAAAAACAAGTTCTGGGTTTTGTATTCTTGACTATTTTGACTTGCAATAATATCTATTAATTGTTTGATTTTATTTTAGTTTTCTTGAGCACAGAATTTTAGAAATGGAAGAAAGGCACAGAGAGGAGCTGGCCACTTTGAAGGAGGAAAAAGAGAACCTACAAAGCTTAGTCACACGACAAAGCTACATAATCCAGGAACTAGAGAAGCAGTTAAACAAGGCAACAAGCAATAACAGTGTCCTACAGAAACAGCAGCTTGAATTGATGGATACAGTTCATACTCTGATCACTCTCTGCTCCAAGGAAGGAGGTAAGAAAATATCATTATAACACATTACAAGTACTAGGAAATTTCTTTTGAAGTAAGTCCTGAATTTTTGGAGGACAGAACTTAATGAGCTTATTCCAAGAAAGAAAAAGATATCGTTGGGGACAAAAGAGCAGATGAGAGCCCACAAATCAAATAGGGTTTAGACAGTTCTGAGGCTGACCGTTGCGCTAACAGCTTAGTTTGATTTTTTGAATTTAATGTCATTATAATATCATTATACCTTGACCATAGCTAGGCCACAATTCCATTGACTTAACATTATCAATTTGATTTCTTGCCTTGAGTGTCTGTCTCCTGCTGGTAGCAATCCAACCAACCATGGATGTTAACTTTACTGGTGCCTATACCTCATTTACTCTAGTCTTCCTTTACAATCAGTGACAAGAACAGGGAAAGAAAACAAAGGATAATAACTCAGAATCTTTTACATATATATTGGTTATAACATTGGTGCCCTTGGACGTAGGCACTTATGCTTCTGTAGGCACTTATGCTACCTCCAAAAGATGAATCTCATTGCTTGAATGAGATTTTATTCATGATGAGGGATCATTTTTCTTTCTTCTGCCTTGCTGGGTTTTATTTGTTTCTGTGCATCAAGCACACTCCAAATTGTTGCCTAAAATTGACATTTAAAAGAAACCTCTCAGACTCAGTTTGTGAGCTTAGGAGGCAGGCATTCTTTATTCACTGAGCCAGGTGCACTGGTAATCATTTCACCAAAGTGCACGCTGTGAGATCTCAGCTACAGCTTAAAATGTTTACGTAAAGATGTATAAAAACATTTTTGTTTCCTGCAGTCCTGTTACATAGTCATGATGTCTCCCAACACTAATTAGCAAATATTCATATCTTTATGAGGTCTATGAGGGGCTTCACCGAGGGTCTCTGGTGGTCCTTTCTGTCTGGAGACCCCTAAGTTCCAAGTGAATGCTTTATGAACTCCGTTAAAACAATGCACCTGGTTGTGTAATACGCCTTCTTTGTTTGTTTGGCTGCTTAAGTTCCTTTCTTTATTGTTTCTTTACTTCGCTTGTCTGGTTTCTTTAAACTGAGGCAGAGTAATTTTCTATGGTACCTTCTTGCAAGCACTACTAGTACTAGTTCTGCTACATCTCAAAACTCAAAAGACCAGATATAACATCCTTTGAAAGAAAAGGCTGACAAAGACTCTAGGACAATTTTCTCCAAGTAGGTCTTTCTTAGTAAACAGTTTTCTTATAGCAACAGAGAGAGGAATTCAGGTAGAATTTTAGTTTTCAAATGCCAAAGAAACTCCAGAATGTCTTGGGAAAGAAATTCCTTTCAACAGAACTGTTCAAGAGAGGTATGTGAATGGAGACCACTGTAAAGAATGGAAATGAGACATTGGGAAGAATAAATTAGTAATTATGAAAAACAAGGCAAAGTCATATAGAAATGACAATATAAAAACCCTTTTGAGAAATGTTACAGGACAAACTTAGGGAGAACTGTAGATGTGTGAGTTGTGATAGTCATTCAGCAAGGACGAAGGATTCTATGAGAGGTTAAGTACCAACAGTCTAAAGAGCCCAGCATATTCGATTGTTTTATTTCTAAAGCTCTAATTGCCTTAAATTATATAAAAAACCCAAATAGCAATAAACCCCAAACAAAACCATAAAACAACCACCCATCATACCAATCAAAAACTTGTCACCTGCATTCAATGCTCCATGTAAGAGGCAGATGACATACTGTATCTTTGAAACTATTCAACTCAAGGTAGTGTGGGTTTTCTCTCTGCTATATATTCCCATGCAACTTGTGTGGCTTAAGTCTAAACTGCTTCAGGGATGAGGATTACATCTCTTCCTTTGGAAGTGTTACATGCTTGGGCCTGTGTTGATAGACTACTTTTTTAAAAAAACCTTTTTTCCCCTCTCATGTTTGTTCTAAATGTTCCCTTCTGCTCATTCTGTTATATAGTTCCCTAGCATTTTGAATTAAATAACATGCTTCATAATAGGCTGTTCTCATATCAGTGGAGAAACATTGTGATGCAATGCAAACCCTTTATTATGTTTTATGTTTTTTTGGCAAAGAAACCTGGCAAGGCTGTGTCCCGAGTGTTCTAATAAAGCTCAGGAGTATTTTAAAAATCAATATCATAATGAAAGATATATTATTCTCATACAGAAATATACTGCAAGTTCTTTTTAAGGTTAAAAAGATTTTGTAACAATTTGGAATTTGATTCAAAGTAAAAAGTAACAGACAAGCCAATATTTTACCCAAACTTGATTCCTTAGCGGCTTCTTATAAAAACTATGAATGCGGAATACAGAAGTGGATGTTTGAAACTGGGCTCCTGGGTGCTAATTCAGGTGCCTGAAAACCTGTGTTTTCAACAGCCTTTTTAACTTCTGAGGAACTGTGAAGCAAAAGATGCTTAGCACAGTTAAATGCATAAATAAAATTTTAATAACCTTACTAAGACCCTTGATTTTGGACTCCATTACCTTTTGTGTATTATCATGTTCAGAATTTTCCTTGGATACCTTTTTTATTTAAAGAGAAAAATTTAAAGAGAAATAATTGGAGAACGGTTTCCACTTATTGTCTTATTAAGTCCAGATGACCAACACTTTTCAGTAGGTACATGCACAGCTGAAAAAGGAGTCAGATAGCTGAAGTTAAAATAATATTATCCTGGAGTACAACAGAAGTCTAATGAAGATTAAATATTAAAGGAATTGGTTGTGCCAAAAATTAAAGCAAACTTCAGTCTGTGCAAATATATGTTGAAGGTGGAAATGTATGCATGCTGGGAAGTAACACTGGAGATACTCTAAATTCACACCAAAATATGACGTTTGGATAGTCTAACACAAGTCTTGATGTGTGTACTAATGCTCAAAGCAAAAAAAAATTGTTCTGTGAGAAATGGTGTTTCTTGGGAGATGAAGAATAACAAAATGTGATACATAAATCAGGGGCACCCCCTCTGTCTTATACTTCAGTAAATCTCAGTCATCTAATTTCATAAGGGATACAGCAGAAATGGAAATGGTCCAGAAAAGAACAGGATAATGGAAAAATTAGAGACCTGGAAAAATTTCCATATGAAGAGAGAGAGCTGTAACATAGAGAACTGTTATGTGGAAAAGAAGGTATGTGGGAAGTTGTTGTGAAAGTACACAAAATAACCAATGGTAGGGAGAAAAGGAACAACCAGTTCACAGAGATATTTTCCACTGATAAAAGATAGGATTTGATTTGTTTAAGTGAAGGTTACTAGATATCATTGAGAGTGACAAAGATTTTTTTAATTATTAGAAAGCTGCAGAGATACAAAAGGGTGGGTTCCCTTAAGAACTTTGGCTCTTTAACTAGGGACACTCGTCTTTAAAAGAAAGCAAGCCTTAGCAAGGCCTCAAGTCTAAAAGGCCAGATTGCCAAAGATGAATAGGTTTAAGTACCTTTGCTGGATTTTTCAGCTATAAAATAAAAATGTAGGTAATTATATTTTATATTACATGTACGCCTATATATTTTAAAAAATATTAGCCATAACAAGAAATGTAAAATTCTATTCCAAGATAAGTTACAGACAGGAAAATTATTTTCTTCTTTGCATAAATCATAGTATTCTGGATTTCCCAAGTTGTGAACTGAAAAAATAATAATACAGCTAAACAATTTAATTTGTCATCAATTTGGTGATAATCTTTGCTTTTTGATTACAAAAAATGAGATACATTTCCTCCAGTAATGACATAATCATATCAGAAGACTTATTTTTAGATTGATTAGAATAATTTGGGAAACTATCACAAGTTTGCCTGCTAGCAGACCGTGAATAGCATAGCTGAATAGTGTAGAGACACAGAAACTGCTTTTATTTAGTTTAACACTCTCAGGAGCTTAGCTAACATAGTCCCTAGAACTGGATGATAACCCTAAGAAATCTGCTTTGCTGTTTCCACTGTGGATAGGCAAATTTTAGGAGAACTTCTGAAGGATGTAAGGGCAAATGAGGAATTGAAACAAAACAAACCAAACCAAACCCAAAATTAAGGAGAAGAAAAAAAAAAACGACAACAAAAAAACACCAAAAAAACTCCAAAACTAAAAAAAACCCTGCACCAAAAAAACAAACAAACAAAAAACTGAAACCCACTCATATCAAAAAAGCCAGTAAAAACCACACAAAGGACAATTTTTTTAAAATATTTTTTTATATTGACCTAAATAGAAAATCCAGATCCCATTTACAGTGTCAGTTTTGGTATGAACCAGTTTTGGGACTGGGGCCACCTGTAAAACTTGGAATTGTTTGTGAGTTTGGTTTCCAAAATACCACCCACCTCTCTCCCAGTGTGAGTGATTCTGATTCTAGAATTTCAGTTGCATGAAATCCATAACATAGACACTTGTAATAGGTCACAAAGCCTACAGAGAGTCAAATAAATGCAGGATACTATGGGGACTCGCATGTCTCTACTTTGGCCTGTGTCTGTGGCTAAATAGACTTGACACTCTGGCTGTGTATATTTTAGGCAGGAGCAATAACCTTGGCAGCAGCTGTTGATAAATTGCTACAGTAGAATTTCTAAAATAACAGCACCTTCAGACACTAGCCTTTCAAATGAAGTGGTTGATCAGTATGGTGAATATTCAAAATAACTTTTTAAAGATTAAGTAATCTCCAAATTAAATTATAGATAAGTGCATGAAACTTTTACTTTTCCATAACAAAAGATGAAGAAATAGAATCATTGATGTGAAAGTCTAATTAATCACCATAGAGATATTGACTATTTCCAAGACTGTAGAAGTCCTTCCCCTGCAGCAGATAAAATTTGGATAGAAATCATGTCATTCTTAGAAAAGGTAACAAAAGATTTTGTGATTATTGTTTTCTTTAAACTGTTCATTCCTCACATCTTTGAATATTATTAGCCTGAGGGTTGATTAAAGCACATTGTTCTCACTGTCAAACAATACATCTCTAACACAGTAAATAGTTTAGTGATGGACTTTTTAAGCTTCCACATCAGAAAAATTACTTAGGAAAATGATATGTAGTGCTAAGAAGAGAGACATACAAATATGAGTAAAAACAACCCTCAACCACAGAACAAGGCATACACCACAAATTATGATAAGTAATGGATAATATCATCAAAGGTGTGTATGCGAGTCCAAACCAAGTAGTTCAGAAAGTATATTCATTCAGTTAGAAATTATGTTTCAAGCCAAATATCACAAAAGGTGCCCAGTCAAAAGTTACATATATTTTCAAATACATTGTCTTTTTATTCCACTATAAAAAAAATGGATTGTTTCAATTGTGTTAGCATTAATTTGCATAACTTGTCATAACTGCCCAAGTACTCCTACCCATAGGATAAGGAAATGTAAAATTCAATCGGAAAGTATATCTAACCATAAACTTATTTTCCTCTTCCTGTTTTGAGTTTCTTTTTGTGGTTGATGTTGTGTTGTCTTCCAGTCTGAATAATAATATACCTTGTTAAAATGTTTGGCCTAAACTTACATATTTCAGAAAACTAATGGAAAAGTAGAGAAAGTTTTGTCATGAATGCCTGGTTTTGTGACTTTCTAGTAAAAGAGAAATGAAGTATTATCTTCCCCTTGAATGCTGACAAGAAGCTAAGTTTAATTCTCAAAATAATACACATACATGCTAGGAATTTCCCCCACCCCTGAAGTGCCTACTGAGTTCGTGAAGTAAATAACATAGTTAGTGGGTTTGGCATTTCAGAAAAGGTACAAATATCCTGCTTTATGGGTAGGAAAAAAAACTACACCTAGAAGTTTGAGTGGAATTCATGCTTTTAAAAGGTGTAGCAATGAGTTTATTCACAAAAAAATTAGACAGGAAGTAGCCTATTCCATTTCTTAGACTGTAATTGTTTTGATCTTAAAATTTATGCTAAAGCAAAAAAGAGTGAGAATAGAATGAGAACTTCAAAGAAATGACCTGAAGATTACAGGCACAGGGAAAACTCCATTGACAGAAGTAGAATTACCCCAGCAATGAGACTGGGCTACTTCATTAGGCAGACTTCAAAGACATATTTTATAATACAAGCTACTATTTAAAAAACAAAACGAAACAAAAAGAACAACTGCAAGGAAAAAATCCCAGTGGGAATATGAGACAGAAAAATTGAAGGGTAGTTTTAAATCTTAATATTTGGACTGTGTCCAACAAGACAAATTTTCTATATTTTATTCATTTAGCCATATACTGGAATACAGTATTAAGTATGTTTATAGATTTTATACAGCACTGTAGAAGAACAAGTTTTTATGATACAGGTCTTGATCATTTTTCTTCTGTGCATGGAAAGGATAATATTGGTACTCATCTGAGACATATTTCGAGGTGACATATTTTGATGTTTACTCTGATACAGTTTCCCTAACAGTATCTTTTCATTCCTTAAGCACATGCCTCCTCTTTGTACCTAATCCTTGACATTATTAAGGTTTTTTTCAACATGATGAGACATAACTCGTGAGGCAGAAACCCAGAGTACATCATATCAGTCAAGTCCTTATTTTTCTTCTGAAGCATAGAATCAAAAATTTTGTTAAATGTACAGAAGTTTCTGACCAACTTCGTTTGAAAGCTGTAGGTTTGAGGTTGATCAGGATTGTACTTGAAACATTGTTTTAAGGAAAGAGTGCAAGAATGAGGGGACTTTTATTTTTTTCTTATACAAGAAACTGTAGTTTTATTACCAATATAACATAATGCAATGCAATTACAAAGCATGATGCTTTTCATTTATTATTTTTAAAGTTTTTCTTAATTAAGAATGAATCAAAAAACTCCAGACTTGACAAAGTTAAAGTGACACCAGAGCTTTGAATAAAACTCTGTCTAATGCACTCAAAACATCTGGTGTTCCACACATTATTTTCTGTCATCAAGTCCTATTTTGATCTCCAAAGATGTCAAAGCAGATAGCTTCAGCTAAGGTTGGCAGTATGTGTTCAAGAAAACAGAAGACATCCATTTCTCAGTTTCTCTCTACTTCCTCCTGCTTTAGAGATTTTATGAGCTTGGGGTTTCATTTTTATTAAGATATCCTAAAGCAATAACAAAAATACCTTTAGCTTAAAGAGAGATCAGAAAATCACTATCATAAAACATCCTCCCACAATTCACAAAACTCAATATTATAAAGATGTATTCCACTATGTGATCTGCTCTTATTTATATTTTGAAAGCTGGGGGAAAGCTGAATCTTTATTTTACACTCAGTGTCATGTAAGAGGGGACCTCTTATCCTTAGTGCAGCAAATGGACCCCCTGAACCAGAAAGTGCTGCAGAGCTGCAGTCAGAGACCACGCTGTCCTTGCACAGCTGTGTAGGTGTTCAGTTCACCATACAAAGCAGCACCAGCTTTATTGAGTGTTTCTTGGTCAGTTTTTCTTGTTGTTTGTTTGGGGTTTTGGTCGGTTTGGGGTTATTTTGTTTGTTTGTTTAGGTGCTATAGATTTCTTGATTCCCTTGGAGATTGTCTGTATTTATATGCATTTTCCAGAGGTACTCAGAAAGCTCAAGTAAGAGTTTTTTTGGGTGTAGTCTTATCTGACTCACGCAACATTTTCAGTGTCGTTTTAGAGTTCTTATCAGGACTTCCTTTAGAGTCAAAAACGTCACTTTTGTCAAGTGAGTTGTTTTACAGTGAGGTGACTTATATCTCCAAGTACCCTTTTTCTCCATATTTTCTGTTAAATGGTGATGATATTAGTGCTGATATTTATATGATCAATATATATGTTAGGACAGATAAATTTAACATTTTTTTTCTAAAATGAAAAAAATGACAATATTAATTCCAGATTATCATGATTTAAAAATAAAAGTATTTTCATACTATGTGTAGGCAAGAATACCTTAATTTTAAAGTTATATTTTAAAATAAAATGCAACAAAGATTATTAGGCAGTATCAAGCTAGGTTGTAGTTTAATAGATTTTCAGTACTGAAATAATTTGGATGTGCAACATCTGAAATTTATGTCAGTGGAAAAATGTTAAAATTTTTCAAAATACTGTGGAGATTCTGATATTTTATCCATATTAATTGATGATCACAGCAGGAGGTCAATATTTATTAATACTGAAAAAAGTAATATTTTAAATATTTTTTTTTACATTTAAATTCTTGATTGTTGGTATTAAAATCAATTACCCACCCCCTTTCCTACAATATAGGTCAGTGCCAAATCCCTCTTTATTCTGCTTTCTAAATCTAGTATTGTTCTCTCACACCAAAGATATTACAGAGAATATATAAACCAACTAACAACACTCTTGGTGTCACCCCAATGGCTTTTTAGTGAAAATTTTCTCTGTATGCATACCATTCTTCAGCTGAAAATCTTAAATGCACATTAGGGTGCCTGTGTGTAAAAATATAAATCATTTAAAGAAATATAGACACTAGAAGTATTAAACAAAGCCAGTATTAAACAAAGCCAGCAACTTAATCTCCTTGTAGCAGTTCGTGAAAGACTTCTTTAGTTCCCCTCTCACTGTATGGGTAGTTACTCACAAAATTGCTGTCTCAAGCAGAAACTCTTAAGGAACTATATTGCAGCTGAGTAATTAAGTGTCTTTATCTCTTTGTAAATGGGCCATAAGGCATTCTATTTCAGCTCACTAATGAGGACCACTTTATGGTATTCTTAAGTGATGGCTTTCAAATGCACAGTGATTTGAAGTATTATTGTTCTTGCCAGTCACTAAGGCTGGATTTATTGGGAAACAAGCTTGATAACTGTTGATAATTTATTAGGTATTAAATAATAATGCCCCAGAGAGGGTGAAAGCATGTTAATGTCATTTTCCAAGACCAAGTTAATTCTTGCAGCACTACAGGAGGGAAATTCTGCTTTAAATGATTTATTTTAAAAGTCGTTGGATAGCTTGAGTGCTCTTGCTATGCAATTGTTTGCCTTTCTTACTGTAGACTCTTGGAAGGTGTGTGGGAGGGCAAAGTAAAGTTCTATGAGCTGCTAAAACATTTCTATAAATGTTAATGTGAGACATCTAATTGGCCACAATTTTTTCTTTCCTTCTCACATTAAAAATATTGATCAGAAATTCTTGCATGTAATGAACCTTAGTGATCCTAACAAATCCGATACTGGACTAAGTCACAGGCTTGGTAGAATCATTGTAGCCCTACTAATTGCATTTCAACGTGGCTACCAGCATGGGCTGGTAGTTACACTGGACCGTGCTTAAGTGAGGTTTGCACATCTACTTGGGCCTCCTACATGCAGTGAGTAGCCACTAAGGGCCAGAGCAAGAGGGCAAAGGGACTATATTTCCTTTTGTAATTGCTCCCTGGAAACACTATCCTTCCACTTCTCCATCCAGTCCAGTGGTTGTTGGGCTGCAGGGTGAATCAAGATCATTGAGCTGCTCCAGTGGAATAAAAAACTTATATAACAAATAAAGAAACAGAACAACAAAGCAACCACATTACCAAACAAAATCCCCAAGCTTGCCTCCCCACTCCCCCCCTACACCAATCCAAAACACTTTCTGCCATATCTCTTAGTTGATTCATTCTGTGGCTATGGAACCAGTATACAGCCAACAGATACAGCAAGAGCAGCACCACTCCTGTAAGTGTCACTCTGTCACACATTGCACTGTGTTTGGGATTATGACTAAGTGCTCCCTTAGACATAAAAAGTGTGCATGAGCATGTGTATACATATATATATATACACACACTTACCCTATCCTAGAGTCTGAACAGCTAAATGAAGGCCATCACTGTCCATTTTCCATTCCAATCATTCAGCAAATGAACATGTCTGAGGAAGGAATTCTAGAGTTTTATTTTCTACTATCTTCTAAAATACCCATGTAAGTTCAAGGTAGGCTTTCAAGGAAATCTTAAATGAAAGATACAGGAGCTGCTACTTGCCTATTAATGGTCAAAATAGAAATAGTATTTTATACATTGTTACAACAGAACAGACAGGAAATCAGAACCAAATTGTAGCAATAATTCATGATGTACTCAAATACTGTATAAAGTATTGGAACCTACATTAGGCACACACATCCAAAACCAAACCAAAACCAAAAAAAAGCTACAAAGATGACTGAATCTGTGATATAACATTAATTAAGCGTATGAGGGATACTTTAGGCAGTGTAAATGACAACAGAAGGAGAAAGCAGTAGAAACTAATGAAGGGTCACCAGCAGAAACACTTTGGTTAAAAGCTAAGAATAGCAGATTGTCCTTCACACGGTATGTGTATGGAGTTCCTTGGTATGGGGCACTGAATGATTAAAATTAATGTGGCTTCAAAAATGCAACTGGAGATATTAAGGGAAGAAAGTTCTTTCAAAGCATAGTAAATATGCAGATATTACATCTGGCAGAGGAAGTGCTTATGCTGTAATTCCTGGATATGCTTTGCTGCATTTATGCTGTTCTCCAGTCATCTGCCATGGACATCTGCTCCTGTTGAAGATGTTTTTTGGGCAAGGTGTTAGCCAAGCTCTTGCAAAATCTTAGAGCCCTCCTGAGGAGGGAAAGGTCTAAAGGAAAAGAAAACAAGGAGAAAGTAAGTAATTATGGGGGTGTAAGAAGGAAAAAAAGCCAGAAGAGGTTGAAACATTAAGTCCTATAAGGAACTCCATGACTTCTGGGGCCCTGATACTGGAGATGGGACACTGGCGAGGCTGGACAGGCGATGTAACCTGGTATAGCTACTCTCATAACTTTATTTGGGAATAATGGGAGCCTTGACAATACAGTTTCATAAACTAGAATCTGCAAATTTATAATCTATAAGCATGATGGTGGTAGCTTTACTAATCCAGAAATGCATTTTAGAAAGGGAAAACAGATAGTATGTAATAATTACTTGATCCAGAAAATAGAACCCTAAAAATGTGCTTTCAAGTCCTTTTTGAAAGGAACCCAAATGTGCTCTTACACAGCTATCATTTCAGTTTGTAGGCATCAGTGTAGTTATCTGAAAAGCATATCTGACTTGAAATCAACCTTCATGTTTGTGCCTTTGCCTTTGCAAATTTGTGTAACATTTGCAGCACAGTGATGTTGTCACAGGGTTGTCTTACTGATGGGAATGGTTGGGTGTCACAATCAGCTATTAGGTTGCAGTTTAATGTTTGTTCTCAAGTGGAGACTGGTATATGCAAGGCTAGGACCCTGAAAACACAGAGTATACCTCTGTCTGTAAGTCAGCAAAAACTGTGAGTCTGCATATTATTCCTCCTCAAAATAAAAATAATCTTCACCCTTAATCTGTCAGATCTGTTTGTGCTACCTGCTGCTAAGTCTGAGAACATACATGCATGAGTGGGCAATGTTCCAAGACTCCTGACTGGGGCTATTTCACATCCTTTGGATAACGTTAGCAAACTGTTATGGATTTGATGCTTCAAGAACTAGTCGCTATTAGCCATCATAACTCGAATTTTGCTGGTGCACAGCAGCTGCACCCAAATGTCTGGGAAAGAGGTCAGGGACCCAGGGCCTCCTACAGAAATGTAGAATTCCCCACTATGTGTCTGGAACCATGACAAGATCATGATAAAATTTATTGCAGTCTGGATCTAGACAGAAACTGCCATTTAGCAGTCCTTGAGTGACCCTGTCCTGGAATGTTAGAGCTGTAGGTAAAAAACTTCCATTTATAACCTTTTCTTTTTTGATTTTTTAGATGTTGTTCAACTGGGGACATAAATTTTTGCCTCAGATGCTTTTGATAGAGCAGCTAAAATTTTGTTCAATTATACTTGCCAATAAGATATGGGGAAAGACTTTTCCTTTCTTGTTTCAAAAGCATGAAGGATTTTTTTAAGTGCCTTTTGGTATGTATAATGATTATTAAATTCTATAAGAAAATTAGATTTATATAAATAAAACATTAAAACAATGTAATAAAACCATAATAATTCACTAAGAGACTAAAGAAATCTCTGTATATCTGTCCATATAAGTCACTATCATGAGAAAAACTAACAACTGCCTTTCATTTGCTGGCAGTATCACTAAAGGACATAACTCTCTTGTGATTAACTCAGTCTCAGCTGAATTCACAAACATGGCAGTTCAGATCACAAATAATTTAGAAAATATGAATGTGATTTTATTGATTCAGTCAACATAATGAACTATGGCTTAGTATTCTTTATTGCTTACAGACAAACTGTGCTATTCATTCACCAGATATCTGATGGAGACTTGAAAAGCAACAAGATAGCCAGTTAATTTTCTCAAAAACAACTGGAAATCTCAATTTAAAAAAATCAAGTATATTTTAATTTTTTCCTAGTTGAGATTAGATAATTTTCATACAGCTAGGAAAAAAGATAGACATTGTATGTTTTAAATTTCATATTTGTAGAAGAGAACGTGAGATTACTAAATATTTCAGAAGCCATTTATTCTTAGCAGTCAGTTTGTATTTTTTTTAACTGGGCAGGAAAACAAACATCCTTCATTTGTGATAGATGTTAGGAATTAGTAAACTAATTTGCTATTGACTTAATTTTACAGCTGAGAGCAGATATAGTCTGACTCTACACAGAGGCACATATAACTAACAATCAGACAAATTTCCCTGGCCCTTGATTTGGCAAACACCCATATATATCTGAGCTCTCTCACTTTCAAGCACAGGTAAGCCTTTCTAAAGGCTGCAACCTCCTGGGCTGACCCTGGCTTTCTACTGGAAGTCAATGCCCTGTAAGCAGGAGCAGCAAAACGGTGCTCAGCCCTGGCAATTCACAGCCTATGGGTTAGCAGAAATCTCCTTGATTTGGCCTCCTGTTCATCCATGGGGCCTGAGCAGTTGTGGATGGTACTTGCTGTGTTGCCTAGACTTCAGTCATCATCCAGGACAATGAGGAAAAGAAACAGCTGAAAGACTGACAACTGAAAGAAACAATTTAGAACAACTGGGGTAATACAGGTAGTGTAGCCCAAGGAGAAAGTGGAAATTTGGCTAAAAATTAACCAGAAGACTTTTGAGAATGCAATGAAAAAAATTATTTTTCTTGTTAATGCTCCTCCTCTTCAGGCAAACAGGAATTTCCACATAGGCATTATTGCTTCAAAGGAGCATGACTTCATCACCAGTTTATTCATCCAGAAAAGGCAATTAAAAAGCCCTCAAGGGTTCCAAATTTTGGCTAAGCATTCTGGTTTAAAAAATGATATTATTTTGCTTGACATAGATTATCTTTTTCTTCAGGTACATAAAATTCTGGTATAAAGATTGTATTTGAAAACAGCTAAACTAACGTTAGAAATTTGTGTAAAGTCAATTACACAAAAAGATCTTGTAGCTGACAAAGAAATGTAATGGCTACATATTTTGTTTTAGAACTACTTTATTTGAACTTTCTCACTTTTTTTAGAAATTTACTTACACGTCTACCATATGTGAGCCAATACATCATTCAGGGACTTCACTTAATGTATAAAGGATTCAAGGTCTATGTAATGTTGTAGAAAAAACAGTCTGAGGCTATAGTAGGTAGAAGTGGTTTGGAAATTGTATGGAATATTAAGTTAGAAAAACAACAGCAGACCTTAGAGAAAACATATTTTATCCTTAAAGAACATTACCAGAAACATTCCTGAGTATTAATTATCTGATAACTTCAGGCTGTTCTTGCAAATTACAGTGTGATGTAGTAAGAAAAACTAAACTTTGTGCTGGTCATGCTTAATATGTATTTCAATCTGTAATAGTGCAGGTCCTTGCAAAGGAGCTGGTCTTTCTTCCAGTGGGAGCACCAACTCCTGAGAGAGGGATGAAAGGCATCCAAGGAAATCTGCCTTCTCCTGGGTACAGTGGTTCCCTGAATAAAACCCCCAGTGCTAAAACCATGGGTATTGGGTATTGGGTTGCTTAGGTTTTAGGAAATTACATGTCTGCTGTCTGTGATCTCAGCTACTTCAGATGTCTGATACAAAGAGGAAGGATGGAAAGAACTGGCCATATATGACATTTATCTGTCCTTTTCACCTTCATCTTTCACACAAACATCACTTTTATTATGGGTTTTTTAGTCTTTAAGCATGAGGAAATAAATTATTTCTAAGGATGTTTCCTAGAGATCCATTCCTTTAGGAAATTATTTTCAAAGCTATTTACTCTGATATTAAAATCTTACCTTGTTTAAAATTTTAATAGTATGAATATACTCATGATTCCTTTTGTCTAACTTTCAGTAAAAAAGGAGCCAAATTCAAGTTTCCTTGGTTGATTCTTAAGTAGTTATTTCCAAATGGTTTTCAATGTGTGTATAACAGTTAAATAGAGGTAAGATAATCTCTCTACATACAGTTAATAAAATATAAGTACTTTAAGACTGAAGGAAATGAGTGCTGCCTCTGCACAACTAAATATATTCTCTAGACAGGAGAGACTGATGTCTGCAGTTGAAACAACAGCATTAGAGAAATTCAGGCCAGGAAGAGTGGATCTATTATAAAGCCCTCTGAAATCAATGAGGGGCTTTGCTTTAACTCCTCTAGGCTTTGGCTCTAGGCCCAAGTAATTATTCAGGTTGGACTTTGGCCACTGACACTAATACCATCTGCTTACAGAAAGTGCTGTGAAGTCTATAATTAACACAAATCACAAAGACCTCATTTCTATGTCTTATCTAAAAAACGGCACCTTTGAGAGTGCATTGTTGATGCTGATCCTTGCTGAGGACCTCAGTCCCTGACTTCTCAGAGACAAGCATGTCATCTACTGCATTGCAGCTCTACCTTTTCAAAATATGGTCAAGTTTCAACGCAACTGATTTTCCAGTTGAAGTCCATATGCAAATATATAAACCAGGCTTTATTTACCTTGATGGTCTTGAATAAAAATAATAAATATGCAACAAATACATGAAAAGGGAGAAGGGATTTTTGTTTGTTAAAATAAAATTTTAAAAGAACAATATAAAACACATAAAAGGGAAAGAATAATATGAGTTGTACGTAAAATACTTGTTTAGAGAGCAATATAGTCAGGATTGGATTTCTCACTTTTTTTCTATTTTCAGCTTTTCACAGAATGACTGAGGTAAAACATTTAACCTTTCTTTTCTTCAGTTTCCCCATCTGTGAAATTATGTTAATGTCAATTGATCTGATAGGAATTTGCCATCCTAAAATACTGCTTTGAGATATGTAAAAGGAAGATAGTTTATCAAACTACAAACCCTTGGCATTATTGCACACCATCTGTGGCCTGGATAGTCCCATACTCTGTGCAGGGCCATTGCTTTGTTGCACATCAGTGTCATTAAACATCAGGTTTACAGCACAGCCACTTCACTGAGAGCGAATAAGGCATAGTCCCTTTTTTACCTATAACTCACACTTTCAAGCCAAAAATGAAAAAGATGTGTCTGTCACCAGACGATGAGTGTGTCTGGAGAATTTAAATATTGTTTCCTTATTGTAAGGATTAATGAAGTGCTGGCCTGGACCCTGCACAGTGCTTAAAGAAATGTTTAACTTTAAGAATCTGAGTAGACTGATGAACTTCCATGGGAATACTGATGTGCTTAAAGTATGTGTTTGGAATGAAATCATATCCTTCAGCATTGTGTGGGGTCATGCTATTTTTGTTTGTGAAAGTGAAGGAACACTCTCAGATTTTACTCCTTCTACAGGGAATCTCCAGGTTGTTCAAGACTGGGATTCTCAACATTTTACATTCTTGGTTTCTCAGCCCAGACTCATATATGTCATCTGCCTGCAATATACAGGGTCAAGCTCTACACTGGTCTTCTACCATTAACTGTTTCCCCATGCTGAGACAGAAATGAATTCTATAAACCTTGACTCCAAGCACCTGACTTCAGTAGCACTGATTTTTCTTTTTTCCACTATATCTAGCAACTTTTAGGTATGAAGATACAAAAATATCAAAGAACTATTCTCCTGTAAAAAATAAATTTAAGGGAGTAGCTGCTGCCTTGCCCCAAGCTCCTGTGTGGCTCAAAAGGCATTACTTCATGAAGGGCACAGGCTCTCTTCTTCCAGGATCTGTATTGCTGTCTCATGTGAACATCTGTGTCAGATCACAACACTGAACAAGTTTTCCACCTCCATGTGCCATCTCTGGGGCATTCTTTGTCAACCTCCTAGCTTGAGTTGGAGGCAACACATGCAGGGGCACAGACCTTTGCACTCAGAATGAACACACTCTCTGACAGGATGCTCTGTTCTGCTATTTGCATCATGACTTACTTCTTCTGGTGCCTACTCTGCTACCGAAAGTTTCATGCTAGTTATTACAATTGACATAAAAGCACAAACTGTTTAAGGACCACAGTACAATTATTGCTGTGTATAAAAGAGATACAGTGTGCTAAAGGGGACTTTCTAGATACAGAAATGCTTAAGACTGTTGTTGTAACTTATATTATTATGTTTTATGTTTTGCAGTTTTACTAAAGAATGCAAAAAAGGAAGAAGAAAAGCCTTTCAGAGACTGTGCAGATGTATACCAATCTGGTTTTAACAAAAGTGGTGTCTACACTATTTATATTAACAATGTGTCAGACCCTAAAAAGGTAAAGACTTGGTTTATTTTCTTGTTTGTTAATATGAGGTTGATCTGGACTTAAAAGAGTATTTGGAGCCTATATTGAAATTCTCAAAATATTGTACTGGTATAAATAACTGGGGTTATATTCAGTCTTAAAAAAAATACAATATACTGAAAAAATTATTAACTGTGTTATTCCAGACATTCTTCCTTCCCGCTGACAGAAAATTCTTCCTAAGTTCCAAAATATACTCAATAGTTGACTCACTTCCTCCCACTTGGCAAGCTCAGTTGAATGGGACTATGGCTGCAAATAAATCTGCAATAAAATTTAGAAGAGAATGTGTGAAGTGCGATAATGGGGAAACTGATGAGGGGGGGATTATCTGGTAGCACAGGGAAAGAAATAGCAGAATAAGTAGTTTTTAAAGATAAGGATTTACAAAAGTCCTGCTTCTATTGTAGGGAACATGGAAGAGTGGTTTTGTCTGTAAAGAACACAGCATGCTGAGTATTAGCATGGTTTGAAATGATGAAGCATTTATAATCCCATCCTTCTCAAAACAGAGCCTTAGGAGGGTTTTTTCGATGAAAATGAAACATCAGTCTGCAGAGGAGACTAGTTTTTTGCAAGGCTTTTGTTGCTAAGGTACCCGAGTCATTTGAAGCTTGGGACATGAGAGGATAACCTAAGGCTAACTTATCCATGGAGGAATGCTGGCTGTCCCTCTGACAGGGCACAATTGGACGCAGCCACCAAGGCTAAGGGCTGATTAGCTGGGAGTGGTGTCCATAAAGTGGGCCAAACAGGAGGGAGGGAACCTTCTGCCCAGTGAATTTATTCTTACTGTAGTAAAGTGGTGACCCTGCAAAATGAAAAAGACTGTAACAAATATTACCAATGTTATTGTTTATAGTAAGCTTATGATCATATTAAGATATGTAAAACTTATTTCTGAACTGAATTTGGTATTATTAGATGCCTTTGGGAACCTGTAAATGTCAAGATGTTATAGTTTACCAATGAAAGTAAGAGAGTTCTATGGGCCAAGATCAATGTAATTCTGGTGCATATGAATGGAAAAGTAATTGACATGACATAAAATACAGGGATCTCTTTAAGCATTACTGAGCAGGACAAGAACAGTAAAAGCAGTTCTGTAGAAGTTTTTCCCCTCAGGAAAGAGAGATAACATCTATGACCAAATCACATATACCAGTTGGTAGTGGCTTTTCTTATCGTTACTGAAGTTCATAAACCATGCCCAGAAGCCGGATTGCAATTGAAAACCTGAGAGCACTGTGATACTGATAAATTTACCATAAACCCACTTCACTGGTAATATAAGTGACACAGTGGAAGCCACCCTATGTTTCTGCTATATCCCTGTTATAAACACTGCTATCAATCAACACAGATAACAACTCAGCTGATATAATTGCATTGTGTTTTTCTGGATAGTTTCTGCTTTAGCAAGTAAATGTGGGAGTGTGTGTCTGTGTGTTGAGGCCATTTCTGCTACCACCTGTTTCTGTCTTGCCCTGGTGATAACATAGCAAGAGCTCATCCCAGGCATGTTCACGTTAGCCAAGTGAGAAGTGTGATTGCTTTAACAGATGTTTTTTTCAGACATTAAGGTCATTTTAACATTCTTCAAGGCAGTGCTGTGCAGATAGCTGAACTAACTCTGGCTGAGATAGCTTCAAAATCCATCAACTCAGCACTGTGGTAGGACTAATTAACCCAGAGGTAGCACCATGCAGACACAGTCAGATTGCTCTGATATCCTGAAAGGTACTCCATGGAGACATACTTGCTTGTTTAAAGTCGTTTTAGTTATCTGAATTACCACAATGTAATGCACAACTCTGACATGTCTTAAGAGGCCTAATATGTTGTTACCTTCTCTAATACTCACAGTCACTGGTAACTATCTCATTCATAGTAATTTTATACATCAGGTCACAAAAATTTAACTTAATTTCATTTTATATTTCCTAAGGAATAACTAGAATCCTGATATTCAACAGAAAATACCTTTGTCATATATAAAAACATTACTGTTAGTTCTAGTGTTTTGTTGATTTTACATTCATATATTCATAGAAAATTATCCTTAATGCTTACAGCTCTCTACCATTTACTATGATTACAAATTTAGACTATAATTTCTGTTTCTAGCTTCAACAGTTCATTAATTTAGTTCATTAGTCTTCCAGCCTTGCATCAAAAATTAGCAATTTTTGTTTAAAAGAATCTTAATAATATTTTATACCTTTAATACGTAAAGAGAAAAAAAAATCAATTATTCAGCTAATTAGCTGGTTTACCTTGATGTGTGTATGTGCAACGTCTGATAATGTAGACAAATGATTGTCCCTGGGCAATAGTGAAAGAAAAGGCAAGATGAGTCCTCTCAGTGCCCTACAAAGGTGGGGTCAGCTACAGGGGAAGCAGGGGCTTCTGATGAGCACAGGAGCGGTGGGAGTGAGGTTGTCACCATTTTGGAGTTGAAGGAACCATGTCACCTTTGGGAGCAGAAGTAGGGCAGGGGTGTTGCTGTGACTGTACACAGAACCTCCATATCTCCCCTTGGACCAATGAGTGAGAGATTGACTCTCTCACTGTGTCCTCCAATGTCCTCACAAGCATGACTTTTACCAACTACTGGGTGCACTGCACTGAAAATGTTATCAATTGCCTGTGGGGTCTTTATATCTGGATCTTTATGGCTCTGCAAAAACAACAGCCACTCTTGCCACAAATGCAGCCTTCACTCCCCCTCTACTTTTTGCTTCCTACCAGATTGGTGTCAATGGTCTCTCTGAGCATATCTACCAGAATTTTAACCCGTTAAAAGTATACTAGCCCCCTATACAGTGAAAGTTGTCCATCCTGACATGGTGGCCATCAGACTCAGGTTTTGCATAACAGAGACACATTCCTTGAATCTCAAAAGGCTGGTCTTGAGTCTGTTGCTCCATGCCAGCTATGTAAACTTGTGATGCCTTAGTGTGCAGTAACTTAAAATGCAATTTGTGCTAATTCTCTGCCTTCTGTTTACTGTTTTCTGAGTCTGTGCAATGTTTTCGTATTTTAGAATTTGTTTGCCTACCTCTCCTACTTTAAAATTGAGCTTATCTCGAAATGTTTATTATGATTTTTTAAAATAATTTAGTCCATAAAGCTAAAATAAATAGAAGCAATCTCATATTTGCCTCTTAGGAGTTTGAGAATTTTTACTCATGCACTTAAGAAAATGCAGGAGAGCAATATTTTGGATCACCTTTTAATCTAAATCAGGTTATTTTATTAATTATAAACTCAGAATTTAGATATGCATGCAAATTTGAGGTCACTTTTCTTCATCCTTTTCTTTTCTAGGAGAGGGTTAAATATCAGAACATGTTAAATGGTGTTTAATGGCTGAGTGCCTTGACCTCATCTGGGACAGATAAGGCAAGAGCTATGTACAGTGAACATCTATAATCAGCCTGGAACTCCTGTTAATACAACAGGTGTTTATGTCTACCACTGTGGAAAGTGCCAGACCACACAATGATGACTAGTGAAAAATGTTCTGCTGGCAAACCTTTCTTTCACTGTGCGGTTTTCTCTTTCAAACTGACATATTATTCAGAAAACTTCAAAGTCTTTTTATAGATATTTTATTATATTTTAGTATGAAAACCACATAATTTGTGTGCATCTTTAAAATTAGTAATCTTAACACAGTTGAGGATTTAATGCTTTTAAAAATTGGCAGTGGATTCATGGGACCTTGAAATGACTTATAAAGAAAGTAAATCCATCATTTAGAAATTCTCACTGTAAATCAGACTAAAGACATTAAATCCTGTAGATAAATGTTTTGACTCATAATGTCTACCCTGAAGAAAGAATAGGGCCAAAATGTTTGTCTAGAAAATTGTGGGTTTTCTTGTGGTTACCCTAAATCAAGTTCACATGTTTGCACTGTTCAGTATTCTGTTTCCTTCCTGTACCTTCACAACGACTTCACTTGGCATGCGTGGTGAAAATTAATACAAAAACACTTGCATAGTGTTACTATGGCAGTGCTTATGAGTAGGAAAAATTTGGAGTGGCTTTTTCTGTAGGTAGAATATGGTTCTGTAGTCAAGTGCAGGACAAACTGATATTTAACTGAGTTGGATAGTAACCTCCAATTTGTCAAAGCAACTTAAAGCTTTAAATTACCAATCAGTGCTGAATGTATTTACTCCTGTTGATGTGAATGCCAAAAGCTAAGTTGATGGGTAACACCTCTACAACCCTCTTGCGTACTGGAATCTTACTTAAAAAGAGGTTTTAAGCTATTTAAGAGCACACGCAAAAGAAATTTGGGATATTTTGAGAGTTAGTATAGCACAGATGAGTACATGGAAATGAAATCAGGAAAGATTGCTTGAATGAATAACACTGAGAAACTTAGATCTTAAAATCAAGTGTCCTACAAAAACAGGAAAAAAGATATTATCATTTGCCACATACTGAGAAAAGCAAAGCCATAAGCAGTATTTTCATTTTTTCATAATTTATTATCTGTATTTTTGAAAGGCTAATGTAAAAAAAAAGTAAAGAAAATGACAGTTAATTATCTATTTTTATTATTATGTGGATTATTTAAGATTCATAACAGATTCCAATTGATGCAATATTCTAACATCAAGGTTCTTCAAAATAGTCAAATTGTTACATTACCCTTAACATACAGAATTGTTTTTATCTAGGTTATAATTTTATTAAATAGTGGTGGCAGGGTGTGACCTTACATGTTGAGTATAGATCTTAGCTTCTGAAATTGTCTCACAGCCCTCTGTTCTTGAGCCTATTTCTCTCTATATTCTCTGTCAGTTTTAAGGCAGCTTAGTCTGAGATCAACAGTTCCTGTTTTGGGACACTGCCTGGAACACATAAGGTAATATTACAATTCAAAGCAAAACAGAATAACCTCATCCATGCTACACTTTATACTCCTTGGATGAGTGTTTTCTGCAAGAATTCTGAAGATTCTTAGACCGAATTAAACTCTATAGAAGCTATAGAAAACTTTATTATCACCAAAAGAATTACTCATTTGTTAAGAGGAAGGGTGTGGTTGCAGGAGCACTGCAGAGAAAATAGAAAAAGAGCATGGAGGGAATGTGGAGGGCAAAGCTGAGGATTTAGAGGGCAATGATGGGGAGATGTTCTTGGAAAACATTCTTGGAACAGGTTACTGGGAGAATTACACTAAACACAAGGAGAGAGCACCAGTTGTGATCAAGTGACTGAGGGCATAGGGCTTGAATACATAGGAAAACACGCTTCTTTAACTCTGTTATTCACAAATAGTTTTTTCCCCCTCTAAGGTGACAGTATTCCAATCCTTGCCTTATTGGTCTTTTTGGGTTTTCAATTTTTTAAAATTTATTTACTGCATAGGTGTTTTGCAATATGGAAATTGCTGGAGGAGGATGGACAGTTATACAGCATCGAGAAGACGGGAGTGTGGATTTTCAGAAAAGCTGGAAAGAATACAAAATGGTAAGGTGAAAAAATGTACAATAGCTGTACAAGTCATACAAGTGCCAGATTTCAAATACTATTGTCTTAAATAGATAGTTCTGCCTATAGTGACATGGTGTGGTCCTACAGTCTTTTATGAACTACCTTTTGTCATGTGTATTACTTTTGAAAATCATAATATCCTTTTTACTCTGTTATGTGAGTATTATTTCCCACGGCTAAGACCTTCTTTCAGATCAGAAACTGAGATACATATTATGAGGTGACACCAAGGCCAGAATTCTTCCATCTGTCTTCCTGAAGTTTGGACTTGCTGTGACATTAAGGGATAATAGACATGTGATGATGTTCCTAAAGCCTGGATGTTTTCAGATGGGAGAAACTCCTTCAGAACCTGGAATACCTCAGATAAGAACAAAAATTTTTACTGAGGTTTATCACAAGTCACACAGCACCTCTGCCAATCAAGTTCTTGTACTGGAAATGTTGATACTTCAAATAGGATTACAAAAAATTAACTAAGTTACGAAATTAAAGATGAGATGATTTCAAGCAGTCTGTTGTTCCTTTGTCAACTCAAAAAATTTTACTTTAATCTAAATAACTACTCATTTTTTTTCATTTGCTACCTGTTCATACTTTCTGATGGAGCCCCTTTCTTTGAGTCTCTGAGGACTGGTTTGGACTCAATGACATTTCTAGTGAAGTTTTCAGAGCTGTGTTACCAGCTTGGTAGAAAAAAGTATTTTTTCTACAGTTTTTGAAAAGCACTAAATGAAGAGAGTATTTTAAATGTTTGAAAAGAGAAGCAAGTTCAGTTCAGTAGAAATTTCAATGGGAAAAAGTTCTGTTGCATAACTTAATATTTCAAAAATAAACATAATATCATTATTGAGGCAAAATCTAATTTTGGATTTTATGGATGCTTTCTTTTCAATCTTTTTATATTACTTGAAAATATAAACTATAAATTATAAAAAAATAATTATTTGTGTCAGACCCCTCCTCCTATGGATAACTAGGGGATATAGTCTGTTTCATAATATGTGTCAACTAAGTTGTTATAGTAAAATGACAAAAAGATATTTTTGAATAAAATTTCAAAATTAGAAACTTTTTTAGGCTTCATAATGTTTTAATTTAACAGAAAACTTGAAAACTGTTTTACTCAGTTTTGGTTCAGAATCAAATTAAATATAAAGCGTGAGTTTATTATAGGGGAATCAAAATTTGAAGATTCTACCAGTTTTACTTACAAGAAAGTTAGAATTTGTATGTGCAGCCGAAGTAATTCTCTGCACATGAACAGTTTTAATTTATACATATCACATTAACTATTGAGATTTTCTGGTTTTATCTCCTGTGCTTTTTCTTAGACAGCTAAATGAATACAGCCCTTCTTTGTAAAGGTTTCCCATGTGGCTTTTTTCATATATATCCCTTCACTTAGTCAACCATTTTCCTCCAGTTTTCCTCTACAATAGTGTGAGCCTGTTCAGGATTAGATTACATTAGTTTCATCTAGTTCAAGCAGTCTGAATATCTTTTATGATATAGTATTCTAAGAAATAATTTTCTTCTACCAAATAAAAAGAATCTATTTTGGACTTTTGTTGATAGCTTATCTTATAAGTCATGAAACAAGATGGGACTTAGGCTTGCTCTGCTTCTATGAACCATTTACCAAAGTAACTGTCTTAGGTCCCCTTCAGTGGTAATCATATAACACCAAATGTAGAATGTTGAGCGACAGAGGCTGATGGATGTTCTGTGTATTACTGGAACATGGGACAGTCTGAGTTTCAGGGCAATAACACCACTGATTTAATTCCTTGACTGTTCAGAGAGGGTGTATGGTGTCTATTGGACCACATCCTCTCTTGTTTCTGACACATCCACCTGGTGTTTCTTCCAATGGAAACTGGGTTGTGTGGTGGGGAACACAACAGGACCTGGCCTTACTTGGAGTGGTTGACCTTAATGTGCATTCTCTCAGACCATAGTTCAGATACAGCTTTCCAGATTTGTTAAGAGATTCTTCTTGTGCTTGAATCTAATAATTTCAACATAATATGATAACAGCACTAGTAAGTCTCTGGGGCTTCTTTTATTTTCAATGCATTTAGTTCTTATTGGAAAAGAAACTGGAAAATTGTTGGAGTTTTTAACTTACAAGAAAGTACTGATTGCCAGCTTTTGAGCTGGACAGGAATTCAGGCCACCAATCTGCTCTGCTGCTAGAGCCCTCACAAGTTATTGACTGTTCCAGTTTCAGGAGGCCACTCAGATATGCTCTGACTCTAAGCTGAGATTCTTACAGCCGTTAACTTGGAAAGGGTGCACATGGAGTAATCTCTGTTTACATGGAAGTACTTCAATTCCTATTCCAGCCACCAACACAGGAAACAGGTTAAATCAGAGATAAAGTAGCCATAAATCTTTTGAAAGTTGGAAGTATACAACTCAATCCATATACATAGATTGCCACAAAGTCAGTGCTCCTACAGCAACAGTGGTATCAATTTTTCCTCCTTGTTCTTTTGGCTCCGTTTCCACTGGCATTCCATCTCCACTCTGGAAAATAAAGCTACACTTTCTTTGGTATCTAAGCCAATGGGCAATGAATACAAACCTTTTTCTGCAGATTAACTTTTAGGCATGATTTTTTATGCTGTCTTCTTGCTTAGGGGCATATGTGCTTACCATATCCTTCAGCTTTGTTATTAGTCTTTCACAGTGCAGTGTAATTTGTACCTTTACTTCTAAGAACTTGTTTCTGATTATGAAATGTCTTGGGCCACTTCAGTTTTATATATTCAGTAGTAATTGAAATAAATTCAGAGGCAACCTTTCAAGTTCATCCTCCTATCCTTTTCTTATCAATATCTACTACATTTATTCTGTCATGTTTTGCAGCATATTTTCTCTTACACTGTTTTTTGCTTATCAGAAAAAAAATTAAGTGAAACAATGAAAATTTCTTTAGCAGCACGTAAGATCACCCTGAAGCAAGTTTCAACCATTTTTCATATTTCCTTGCCTGAAGAGGGAATGTAAAACACTATTAGGGGTTTTGATCTCTAGAGGAGAATATCATTTTAAAAGTGTTGCCATCTGCAAACCTAAGACCCTTTTAGTAGGTGGGTTTTCCACAAGCTTACTTTATAAAACACAGTTTCTGGCACTTACTGGGCAGTCATTAGCAATAATGAAATCCAAGTAAATGATTAACTCATGTGCTAACTTGGCTTTTGAGTCTTCTTGATCATATTCCAGTTTTCAGTTCTTGGATGAATGCACCTTTCCCAGTGACTGTCTCCATTTTTGCCAAATTAGGTGATGGAGTATTGGATTCCCTATTCTCTAGCCTTTTAGCATGTCTACTTTAATAATTCCCATGAAATTCACAGAATTTATTTCGCACTTGATAGCCCAACAGTCACTATCAATTTCCTAGGGGTGCTTCTCACTGGTCAAGTCTATTGGGGGCTTCCTCAGACCTTTAAAATTATTTTCTTGCTTTCTGTCATTGGAGAAAAACTCTCAGTAGGTATTTGAAATTGCGTGCCTTGGCCAGCTCACAACAATCCTTTTTCTAGCCAGTTGGTTTTTTTTTTTCCCCTGCATGTCAGTGTTTAATTGAACTGTCTGTCTTAATTGCTACAGTATTGCTATTTTCCTTTCTCTGATGAAAGAAAGCTTTCACTTTCTTAACTATTCATAATGTCATGAGCTAGATTAGGATCACTTGTACATAGTAGAGCTGAATTTCTAAGCTTTATGGCAGCAACCTCCTACACTACTGAACAGGAGCTATTTTTTCTTTTTCTTTCTTTGAGGCAAAACTGATGTTCAGCAGTAAATTCCACATTCTTTTAATTTCATACTCCTGATTAACATCTAAGAGTCCAACAACAGTTCAGTGCTTAAAACAAGTCTGTTGCCAACTTATTTCAGAAGTCATCAATAGCATTTGTGTGTGGTTGAAGAGCACAAAATCCAGAAAAGATACAAAACCACTTCCATTTCTGTTGGGATTTCTTTTTTTATTTGCCTTAAAGCTGTTTGGTCAAATTGATGGCTATCTCCATAGTGGCAATATGGAGACAAGTGGAGGCAAATAATTCATGCTCTCTTATGGCTTAAGTTCTTCACAGCCTGAGAGGCAGACCACAGAGGCTTTCTCAGGAAATATTTCTGGATGCAATTCTAATGGGCGTTTATATGCTGTTATCTGGAATAATCTGACTTTCCTCTGAGCCTCAATAAATTTTAGCTACTATGACAAGTCTAGGGATCCATGTCTTCTGCTTACTTAAAAGACAGTTGAACACTTCTTTGGACTGTAAGTCTTTGATTTCCTTCTATGCCAGGATGGTTTTTGCCACTTTTGACATGTTTCCCACAGCTCACTTCGGTGAGTAAGTTATAGTTTGGACATAGGTCCCACTTATATCCTGCAAGACCTTCTTTTTTGTAACAGTCAGGTTGTTGGTGACCTCATGTTTTCATGTCACTAGTCCTTGCGAGTCCTACATGCCTGAATTATACATAATAAGAGCTACTATTCAAGCAAAGATTTTATTTCTTAGTGCCATTGTTCAGTTCATTCTGAAAACTTCCAGATGTTACTTATATTTAATTTTTATTTGCAAATTGTCTGGCTCCTGTTTTAGAATGTGGCCTCCTAATTCTTTTCATGGTCACCATCTCTTGTAAACCTTATTTTAATTTCTCTTGTGAAAGTTTCAGTTCCAGTTTTCAGCTTTGTTATCATTCTTCCTGCCCACCTTTCTTGTCTTTAAACTATGATGGGTTTTTTTGTTCCTTATTGCATCAGTAGCAATACTAAGTTGCATATTTTTCTCATTTAAAACAGGTCTTCACCATTTTGTGAAGTTAATACTGTGTTTGACTTGAACAAAGAGATAAAAACTCAAGCTGTTGTGCTGTTTCCTCTTGGAGCATTAATTGATGATGGATATTTCTCTGTTGTAGTTTTATCCATTTAAAATAGTGTCCAGGTTCTTTTTTCAGCCCAAAAACTTGAAGAATCAAATAACTACAGACAGAGCTCCAACCTTCTTCAGTCATTAGACTATTATGTTCATCACTTTCTCTTTAAAGTGAGAGGATGACTGCATAAAAATGTACATGGCACATTTTAGAATTGTTTTTGTAGGCTTCTTCATTCTGGTTCCACTATTTTACTACAAAATAACTTCAAATGTGGGTGGATTTTTTTAAACAAAAATTACATAAAGCGTATGACTTGGATGAGGAGAATGTTCTTGACAGGAAAAAATAAACTTGCTCATAATTTGGAAGCTCATATTGTGGAAACAATATCTTGCATAATTCCCAGTTTTGTTAAAGCTAGATACTCTGAATTAATTTTGAATCCTTTTCTGGATTATAGCTATTTAAAATATGTTATGCATTGTTATGGCCATGAAATCTTCACACTTCTTGCATTGACAGCCATACTCCTGTGTTGTTTAGAAGAGAACTCTAATAGTATCAAACAGCTCTGAAGGTGGTAACACGTTAAATGGAATTATGAAAAGATCATTTTTTGGATCTTCATTGATGCCAAACTTTTTCCTAAATACTGAAGAAAAGAGATTGCTGGGAGCCAAAAAATATATTCCACGGCCAGCATATGATGCAGCTCCTTGGGTTCACAGGATGGCAAGCACTGAAGTAGCCACTGAAACTGGCTTCATCTAACTTCTGCTAGGGAGATTTAAGAAGATGTTGCTGTTGTTCACAGGAATTAAAACACTCATCAGCTTTTCAGTTAATGATTTCTAATTTTGATAGGAATTTAAAATTAGGAAACCTTTATCATCATGTGAAAATGGATACACACCTAGTAGGCAGAGATTTCTCACTACCAACAGGCCTGTGGTTTTATGACAATAAGAGGTTTCCTCCATTGATTTTGAAATGAGCTATATTCATGTCACCTGTTTTTAGGTCACAAACAGTAAGAGGCATATAAAAGGAAAGCAGTGAAATATTACACTTAATGTTCATGTGTAAACCTTAAAGTATGATTGTTGATCGATCTCACAGGGACATAAATTTTCACTTTCACTGTTATTACTCTCAAATATTTTGGCTATGAAGGATTTCTCCAAGTGCAAACATATGCAGCTGTTCTGGATAGATAGCTAATTAGTTTTTTTAATAAGAAGCCATGCCCTTCTTCTAATGAGAACTTCAGTGTTTCACTGTTTTGCACGGGAGGGATGCAATGGATGGGGATCCTCCTCCTATTTGACTCATTCCTTCTTTCTCAACTACTAGCTCGAACCTTTGTGACCATACTAGGTCATTGAACAGGGCCATGGCCTGTGTGTATGAACAGTCTTGTGACACAAGATTCCCATCACTAAACTTTATTGGGGTTTTGGTCTGACTCAAATGACATCCACAAATAATGCAGGAAAGCAGTGAGGAATAATGGGCTGTTCTCAAATGGGAGTTGGCACAGGGCTGCTTTGGTTTTTGACTCAAGACAGTTTTCTGGTTTTAGGATCTTTTCTGGTTTGCTTTCTTATGCCTAGAAGAGCAGGAAGGGTTGTTCAGGGCACTCTTCACAGCTTCTTCTTTCCCCTGTGGTTTAGTGAAACACTTGTGAGGGAAAGAATTATTATTTCAAAGAACTTGGAGAAGTATTTTGAAGAAAACCTGGGAATAGGAAAGGAATACAAAAAGTTTTCTGGAAGGAGGAGAGCTTATATCCATCCATCTAGCTGGTACCTGGAGATGAATCCCATAATTTCCTCAGAAACAGCTTCATGTTTTTTTCCCTGCCAGTAATATGAAGTAGTTTATAAAGTTCCTTACGATACCAGCATGGTCCTTCCTGCAAAAGTGAAGAATTTGAAAACAGGATGGACCTGTGATAAAGGCAAAAACTTGGGAATTCATATCCTTGGAAAAGACAGAAGTCACATTGCTTCTGCAGTGTAAACAAACCAGACAGGTTGAGAATGGTTGTGGTGTTGAATTAATATGTTGAATGAATAACCTATAAGAGTGAGTTATGAGTTCAGTGAGATATAAAAGGCACACTTAAGACATGCATAATTCTATAACATATACTAACAAATATATTTCTTATGATAGTATGTTTCAAAGTTGTAAGTTTCTTACATCTGAAAAAAATCATTTACTTCAAGGGACTAGGGTAAAAAACATGTAAGTAATTTGTTGCTTTCACACATTACCAAGTAATTTGGACGTAAGGAAATGATTTTTGCTGACTGGAATGTGTATTAAGATATTATGTGAGTAAGGCCTTTCATAGAGACCCACCCTTCTGTGATAAAGAATGGCATCTCATGCTTGTTTAATAAAAAGTCACTTCTTACTGCAACTGTTACACAGATAATTGTCGCTTTCATCAGTGCTATAAAAATAGGCAACATGTTCGCAGCTTCTCCTGAGGTCTAAATCCAGTATGTCCCATAGAGATAAACATGATATCAGAGTGGTGAGAGACTATACCCAGTTTTATGAGAGCATGCTTATGGAACTCTTTTGGTCCTGACCAAGGCTTAATCTACAGTGTGTAATTCAAAAGAATGATTTAAGGAAGCAAGAATGAAACAATATTTATTTCAGAGAGGGTTGGATCCCTAGATTGGGCATCAGAGACATTGCTTCACAAGGAAGCATCTTCTTTATTTTGGAGAATATTTTTGGTTGTAAAACTAAACAAAATTTGTGTTGGAATGCAGTTGTATTTTAAATGTGTTACGCTCAGCACAGCCTTTCCTATGCAAACATTGATGGATAACATCAGTTTCAAGTGTTATATTGACACATGGCTGTATACTTGTTCTTACTTTGCCACCAGTGCTTCAGTTTAACACCATGAATGTATACTGATAAAACTTGTGTGGTCTTCCAAAGACTGTTACTTAATAAATTTTATGTAATTATATCAAGATTTCTATTAATTATGCTAATTGCCTGTAGTAGAGCACCATGAGAAAGATTAATGTCATTAAAGAATCTTGCTAACCAAAAGATGGAAACACTATTTTAGAAGAGCCAGGTGAGATTCTGTGAAGTTGTTTTCAGAATTTGTGACTTGAAAATTTAGTAGAATTGTAGCAGAGGTCTTCCCAAATGACAGCAGTGCAGTCTCATAATGGAACAGCATCTCCTGTCTGATTTGCTCTATTTGGAACTCACTGGAGCAGCTCTTTACTTTGGGGCTCGTGTTGAATTAGAACTGTAACTTTTCAACTCTAACGTCAGTCATCTTCTGGTTTTGTTCAATTGTTTAGCTGACCCCAAGCAAAATATTCAAAAGCAACCCATGAATTTGATGCTTGGTCTATTTAGATGGATTATGGGACTGAAATTCAAGTCCCTGCTCAAACTCACATACAGACTCCTGGTCTTTGGTGCAGGATCTATGGTCCTAGTAATATCCATCTTTGCTATTTAGGATTATTCAGTGTATTGGGAAAAGAGAATTAGGTATTTCTTTTTGCATGAAATGAAATGAAAATACTATTTTTTAAGACTTTTTTCTTACATTTTGAATTTTTAGCCTTAAAACATATCATTTCTTTCTTTGCAAATAATAAAACAGAAAGTTATCTTAGGGTCAAAATTTATCTTTCTTAGATGATATATAAAAAATGAGTTTTCTTTAAAACATGCCCATCTCCCTGGGATGCACTTATTAGGAGCCATACTGTCTGTCCATTCCTAGGATCCAGTTGTCCTACAACGAGAATGGGAGAGAGGCTCTCAAAGTAATTGGTTTCAATAAGAAACACTCTCGTATTCTCAGTTAAATAGTAAGGAAGTTAGATTGAAATCCAGGCCTGAAGAAGAAGTACAGGTTGTTTTATATGTAGGATATGTAAATAGGAAACTGAGCTGGTTTGGGTCCATTGCCTATCCAGAGATAACCTTTGTGCAAAGTTTGCACTTCAAACATGCATTCTGTCACTGTGATTCTTCTTCACTGGGAATTTTGATACAGTGTGTGTGTTTGAGAAGGAAAAAGTAAAAAGTGAACCTAATTTCTGTATGTCTACTAATATATTTGGTCTAGAAGGAATTGCAACAGCCTGAATTGCTGCAGGTTATGTACAAGGTTTTGAGACACACTTTTCAATTTGGAATGATGATACAAATTTGGCTCTTCATTTAATCTGACAATAGCTTAGTTTTTGTTTTAGTGTTTTGAGAAGGTATCTCTGGTTTCAATGTAAATATATTTTTATAACTTGCCAAGAAATATTTGTTAACATTTCCTAGAAAAAAAAAATCTGAATAAATAACAATATTTTTCCATATTCTTTTAAGTAAACATTATCTAACACATTTGTTGTCTCAGGAAATGGAAATAATTTCTATAGATCACATCTTCATTTCACATAATGTCATGAATAATTCATTGTGATGGAAATTAAAATGTCCAAGTATACAAAAAATATACAAACTTTTTCTAAAAATTATCTCCTTAAAACAAAAGCCATTCTACCATCTCAGCTAAGGCAAAGAGATCTAAATATTCTTTATGGCTTCTAGAATGTCGTTGCTGATGTAAGACCCTGTATTATCTGCTTTGTTCTGTGAATTATCTGACTGAAGATGAACCAATAGGATATATTGACTGTGTCTGGTTTCAATTTTGTTTTGTCTATAAAAAGTCAAAGCTTCCTGTGAGCATTATCAGGCAAAATAAATAGAGAGAAATGATTGTTTGATGAATCTGTAGCAACATGATTCAAGCAGAATACCCTCACATATTTTGCCAAAGCTAATAAAATTCTTTTGCACCCTACTTATTATTTTTGAATAAGTATCAACTTTGTAAGGGCATTTTTAAAACCAGTTTTGAATTCTATTTCTTTGTTTTTCAAGACTACTTTAGTAGTTTTGATTCTGGTAACTGCTATGCAAGTAAATATTGTACAGTCATGTGTTTTTGTCATTGATTCCTGTTTTGAAGTACTTTAATCCATGCAAAAGAATAACAAATTACAGAATTTACTATATATTTATAAAGCACCAGAAGGCACCTTTGCCTCCTAGCACATAAATGAGTTTAAAGTTGTCAGTAAGGTTCTGTAATATGTGGGTTTTTTTCTCTGAAAACAAATGTTATCACATCTACAAGAACAATCTACTCTAAATGTAGTACAAAACAGCACCTTACTCCTCAGTGAAAAAGCCTGGATAAGAACCAAAATTACTAATTGTTTGTGACTTTTATGTCTAATTTCAGGTCAGTCTTTGAGAAAGTATGATCTTAATGCAATTTTCAGCAGCAAAAATATAAATGTTTTCAGTTTGTGAAGTATAAAAGGAAGCATTATAATAGTCTATGTTATGTCAGTGCAAAGATTTTTGTATCCTGGTTGTGACTAGTAATGAACAGTTAAGAAAGCATACTATGATAATGCAAGTGTATGTCCCTACTTTATTCTCCCAGCGTCCATAGAGTGCTAGTGAGGAAAATGAAGGAGAATTCTGAGAACTTTTGGAAATTTCTGACCTTTCCCTATTACATTAAGTACTCTTTTGGGAACTTAAAGCCTCTGATTTGCCAGTCATCCCAAAATATTATGCAAATTTCTAGGGAAAAGCAAATTGAGTATTTTTGGAATGAAATGTAAAGTTCAAAGAATTAATCTCTCTGGAAACACATAATGAAGAAAATATAGAAAGATAATGGTAAAATAGTGTCTTTTAGTAATTGAAAATGCAATTTTGGAACACTGCTTATGACCCACTGGGTTTCAGAGGGACTTAAAATGTAGTTAACTGCAAACACATTCATGAAATACAGATGTTCCTTTTCCTAGTGGATTGATAGCTGAGGATGACTTGGATCACCTTATGTACTTCCTTGAGTTTAGGCACAAAACTTGAACACAAATAATTCTGGAAGTATTTTCTATAACGATATGAATACAGAAACCAATGAGTGTGTTGACAGTGTATTTGTATACTGGGAAGCAAACACATCTAATGAGAGCTATGGGTCTGCAATAGGTGACTCCTAACATTAAGTTTTAAGAATGAACTCTGTGTCTTAAGGCATTCTCAAAACCAAACTTCTTGTCCACAGAATGACAAGCATTGTCGTAGGTCAGGCTGTGGGCATCTTATCACTTCGCGCCCCACAGATTTGAGCAGCAGTATAAACCTAAATGGTATAGTATAAACTAAAATGCTTAGTTTTCATTACTGAATTTTAATTAATGATCAATTACTGAATTCTCTTACGAACAGCAAAATTAATGACTTCTGCTTTTCTGTGGATATTTGTCCTGTGTCCCACATAGAACTCCCATTCTTATTACTAATAATCTTCTGAATTCCTATTATTTTCTAAGATTCTCTGTGGCAAAAGCTTGAGTTCCCCTTTTACGTCCCTCAAATCTCTCCCAGATGTCTAAGGGTCCTCTGAGGCAATACATGCTCAGCATCTGCACTTGGCTGGCTACTCTGAGTCTGCTTATAGGCAATTGGAATAGGCAACTGCTTCAGCCTTTCTCCCAGCAGCTGCTCATCACAGACACTAGTTCTCCTATAACCTTGTTGAACTTCAAGTTTGTGTGACTTTTAATCCAAAATCAAAAGTGTTCATAAGTATTGCACAAAAAAGTTCTCTGAGAAAAGAAAAAGTATTTGAAGGTAAAATTCTGAAATGTACTTTGAAAGCTAAGGATCTTGACGGTAAGTCAAAAGAACCAGGCACAACCACTTTCTTTTCCAGCCTCCAGGTTGGGAACGGAAACACAAAATTAAATAATGTTTTTCAGGGAGTTTTTTTTGGCTAATACTATGTCATTCTTTTCTGCACACAAAAACTTACATATCCCATCAAAGTACTAGTGTTCTTGTAGTAGAGACAGTAAATAAGATATAAAAAGGAGAGCTGTGTAGTTATGAAGTCAGTCAAAAAACCAGCATGGACGCAAGTCTTTCTTCAGCTCTGAAACATAGGCTGTAATCTGCAGACTGAATATAGGTTGGAAACAGTTGAGTTTGGCATAATAAAATCATACCTGAAGAAACTGTTGCCAGCTCTGTGCTTACAAAATGTACAGCTTCTCTCTGTTTTATATCTATGAAAGCTTTGAGTACCTGTTTGTTTGTTTATTTATTTCCAGCCATATTAGGTGTTTAATAAAGTAGACTATTTCTCCTTAAAAACCTTCTTTCTTCAGAGCTATGTTATACATCTCACTTCCTTGGTTGCATTTCTGATTTGAGTTTCAGCATTGTAGCCCCTTATGGTAGGAATCAGTTTTTAATAACTAACGTGGTGGCTTTCCTCAGCATTTTTAATTGGTTTTTTTTATATATATTCCTTCTGTTCCCTGTTGCTGCAGCTTCATTTCCTCTGGTCAGGAGAGCAAACTGCTTAGTGATTGATTTTCATCTTAGTGTAATAACGGGTGTGAAAAGGAAGATGGAAGTGTAAATGTGAGGAAAAAAAATATTATTTGAGAATAATTATACGTGGTGTCTGGAGTTTCTACAGAATACATATGGGAACACATAATGTTAAAAAAGCCGCATGTATTACATCCTGAATAGGCTGTAATTGAAATAAGACATATATAATTCAACAGAGCTGCAGTTCAAAAGCCAGTCCCTTCACCTTTCCAGCAGTGGGAAAAAGGAGGAGATAATTTCATGGAAATCTTCTTTTAAAGAAAGACAGATAATAATAATAATAATAATAATAATAATAACAATAACAATAACAATAATATATCTTCTGTGAATATAAACCATGTTGAAAGAAACCTACTTTGACTGATATATGAACAACTATTCCCCACTTTTTCTTTCAGCATTTTGTAGAGACAAACTTCCTGTAAGGTAGTCAATGCAGAGCATATTTACCTCATCTGAAATGCTGGCAGTGACCAGTGATGAAAAGAGATGTCAGAGACAAACCACTGACTGCTGTGGTATGACATTGCCAAAGATGCTAGAACAAGGGACACCAAGTGTGACAGTCATAGGGTACAGAGACAAGGCAAGAAGATGGAAAGACTCAAAGGAACATATAGAAAGCAGTGATAACTACGAAAGCGTATGTCAGGTGCAGACAGGTTTTATTCAGCACAGCCAAATGTGGCACATCTTAGACTCTGCTATCTGTGAGTCACCAAATATTTGCTTAGGTAGTGCAGTGAAAACAAAAAATTACTCCTGAATAAAGTACTTTCCAATGTAATTCCCTGTGGGAACTACAGAAGAAAAAAATTCCTCAATATTTTTTTTTTAATTTTATTTTATTTTTCAGTCCAGTCAAACTTTTAAGCTTCAAAATTTTTGAAATTAAGTTCCTTTAGAAGTTTGCAGCTGGTATATCTAGGCACTGCCTGCGTATTTCCTATGCTCCTGCATGGCCTCTGGGGAGGCAAGATTTCATCCTCAAAAGACCCAACTAATCTGGTCTGGAGCCAGGGTAGTGCAAGAAAGAAAAAACAGAGAAAGGGCTCTGCTTTCAGTGTTCTCATCTCATGTTAGAAATGACTGAAACATTATGTAGAGAAGATCACTGTCTTGCCAATGTGTCTCACCAACACATTTCTCATCTAACCTTTAGTCCCAGGGAAGTCTTCTAATATTAACCCCTTTAAAAATGTGTGCTTTCTGTGAATAATCCAATCTTTCATTTAACGTGATCAGAAAATTTTCACAAGGCCTTCTGAAACACTCCTAGTACGTCATTGTAAGCAAATCAGGAGATTTCTTGTTCTACTTTTCGTGTCTTAAGAAATATAAATAAGAATAGTCATGTTGAAATAGATCTTCACAAGTAAAGATTATGGTTTAAAACAATTTTTACTGTTTAAAGAGGGGAAAAAAAGCAAAACGAAAAACGGAGCTAGGATTTCTTAGGTATGAGCTAATAGTTTATAAAGAAACTATTCTATTACATAGTAAGTAAATTAATGACATTAAATAAAACTTTAAATTTGATGCAGTAAAATATTCACTAAAATTTAAACAGCTTAAAAACCTGAAAGATGCACAAAAATACTGGTAACTTTGAAAATCGATTATACTTTTTTTCCTCATTATTATTTTTCCATGTTTGAAAATGATATAGTTTGGCTAACCGGAGATAAGATCATATGAAACATGAGGAAAACTAGGTACCCGTAATATTCTACTGCTGTTTATTTTTCATTTTTGGAAAGCTAAGTTAGTACCATCTCCTGTGCTTTAGGATAGTCTATGGGAACACTCCTAAATGTTTTTCAAGGCAGGAAAAATTCTTATTATCTTATTATCTTATTTCATCTCAGCAGGGAGAGAAAAAACATAACTTTGTTGTAACCAAAAGCTTAGCCAATATGAACTTTAGTGGACCAAAAATGGACCTAATAAATGTTACAGCTCAGGTCCCCTCACAGATACTGATCTGCTGAGCAGGTCTTATATGCAGAAGGGGATTTTAAACTAAAAACCTTCCTCCTTTGGTTGTGTCAGACACTTGACAGGAAAGGTATTGTCCATTCTTCTTCAAAGATTAGGACATGAGCTATCATCCAAGCTAGCTTGAATTCAGTGTATAATCTAGGCTAATTTAAACTCTTTTTAAACTTTTTAACGTATAGAAAAATTCTGTTTGACTTTTCTTAATGATAACTGGGTTTAACACCATATGAAATGTATTACAAGATATGACTATGTCCAGTATTCACATTGACAGATGTGCAAATACATCATACTATTAATATCATGTAACTGTAAAATTATTTCCAACTGATAACCTCAACTGGCCTTTCAAATATCAGTTGAACTGCATGACATTCCTACATCTTATATATTAGCAAAGTCATTTTAGAGAAAGTCAACTGAAGCACAGGAAGTTATGATCAGTAATTAGAATTTATAGGTAAAGTACAATGATGGTTTTATTATTGTATAAAGGTTCTACCAATTACAATAATTACATCTAGTTATTTTGCCAACTTTTTTTCTAGGGTTTTGGTAGCCCATCAGGTGAACATTGGCTGGGAAATGAATTTATCTTTGCAATAACAAGTCAGAGGCAATATTCTCTAAGAGTTGAATTAATGGACTGGGAAGGAAACCGGGCATATTCACAGTATGACAGATTTCACATAGGAAATGAAAAACAGAATTACAGGTAAGAATCTGTTGAAATTCTTTTGACTCTGCTGAGTGATAAATATTGTTCATTGTTCACTTGTTAACTATGAGAAAGGACTATAATATGATACTCATTTTCATAGGAAGTGGATAAAAAGGGTAAAAATAAAACAGAAGTAACATTTCTCAGTAATAGAAGGATAGAATTAACATATCTGAGAGCAAGAGATCATGTTGGCTGGTAGAGCTGCTAAAAATTATATAACTTTTGCCATCAGAACTCAAAACTGATTGAATAGAAAAATATTTGTATTCTCCATTACATCCTGAAGGATTTCTATCTCAGAAGCATAAAACTGTAACAACTAACTTGGGAATAAAAGACCAAAATTGCTGTTAAACCATCTGGTATTTCCAGACTGAAAATTCAGTGTAAATAAGGACAAAGAACAGAATACTGGATCTTATTATGAGGGAATAAAATAAAAAATGTTTTCCAGTAATATTTTCTGTCCTACTTTGTTTCAAGATAAAAATGAAGGAAACCTAAACAAGTTTATTAAAAAAAAAAAAAAAGAAACACTTTGGAGACACAAGAAGTATGGATGACCTATGCAGCTGATTTTTTTTTTTTTAATAATTGCTTCATCTGAACAGCCAGTATAATGCTAGAAAAAGAAAAGGAAACCCAGAAATATATCTCAAATTATTTATTACAACACATCCAGTTAGCATAACATTCAGGAGAGAAACAAATATATTGTAAACTCAAACATTCCAGTCTTAGCATGTGAAACTAGGTCGGTAATTCAGATCTTTAAATTTAAGTAAGATGATTCTCATAAATGCTGATTGCCTCCCTCCTCCCAAGCCCCCAGAGAAATGGAAGTGAGAGCAATTTGTTTTTTCTGCTGACAGGACTCTGCCTAAGTTGGACACAAAATAGTGTCCCTATCCTCTGGTGCTGCTCAGGGAGAAGCACTGCATGGCGTAGAAGTACTAAAGCTACATTTAGAAGCAATCAGTAAGCTCTTGCGTAAAGAAAGTGTATCCATTATTACAAGAATGCATCCTATGATATAAAAACTCTTTATTTTGCTTGCCAGCATCACTGTCTGTGATAGAAGCAACTTCAGAAGTCTGGATGAATAAAAACCTGATTATTGAGTCCTAAACATCTGGCCACCCTTCAGAGAATGCTGTTTTCCCTTTATCTGAGAAGCTGCCATTAAGGATTTAAATAATTCCTCTGAAGTTCCGAAACTCCTGCTCTCAGTGCCTTTCCTTCACAATTGTCAGGCATTTGCCATGTTTGCTTTCCATATCTCAAACACAGCACTCCCTATCTTTTCAAAACTTTAGTTGCTGTTATTTGAAATAATTTTGCCAAACAAACTAGATGCTCTCCTATTTTGGAAGCTTTTAGTATTTTCTTATGATGACCCACATTAAATCTTGTTTCTGTTAGCAAAAATAAGTAATTGTAAGCTGGCTAGGCATGCATTAGTTTCAAATAATACAAGTTCACTAAGTAATAATAACCAGTAAAGAGACACATTTCTAAGCTGGTCTGAGCAGTGGATCAAGGCAATCTGAAACAGAGAAAGGGAAATGAAAGGTAGACATCAAGAAGTGGAACATCTTTAATTTATGCTATGGCAATAACTTGTACATTTGGAAGACAAGAAAATCATAAGGTTCCAGGTGTCATATTTGAATACAGAAAATTAAAAAAAAATAAAAAAATATCATGAAGAGATAAAATTTGCTTGAGAAAAAAATATGGAAAATCATTTTCATACTGTTTTTCCAAAATCCAGCCCCAACATTACACAAAGTTCGATTCAGTCTGGATAACTCCCAATTTGTGATTTCAGAAGGGTTCTGTTTTTTCTCTGGGCTGTTTGTATTCTTTTTACTACTTTTTATTAGCCTACACAATCTATGATTAAAAAGAGTAATGCTGAACATATGTAAGTTCAGATATACTTGTTTCTCTTTCAAAATGAGACAGCTCCAAAAGGCTTGCTGGGAATGCAGAATAAAATCTATTTATCCCAGATGATGACTAGGAAGAAGGTTGAGATGAGAAGGTGCATAGTGAAGCAGTAAATGAATAATGATTAACGATAACTGAAACAGGAAAATCAATGTTGCACAACACGTGAAAGCTTCAATAACAGTATCTAAGTGATTTATTTCTTTTAGAACATCCTTAGTTTTCTTATCTGCACAAGATGATTACACAGAGACTGTCTGTAAATATGATGAAAATATCTCTGTCAGTCTCTTTGCAATCTTACACTTTGGCAGGTAAAATCTTCATTGAGTAAGAAGAGCCAGATCTTGCAGATCTCCCATTTAGTGAGTGCTTATTAATTTAAATAAGAATTATTCATAGTGTTATGAAATCATGAGTTGAAAGAGAATACTAGAAAACACACAACCTCTCCTCTTTTCCTGTGTAGACTCTGCCTAGCCCACTCCTTTTTTTGATGTTCTCCATTATTTGATGTTCTTAGGAGCTGTACAGTTGTGACACACTAATGCTCTGACCTGTGTCCTCAGACCCTCCAGAATTAAAGAGGAGGAGTAAGCATGTGTTGGGACTTCAGGCACCACAGTTCATAATCCTACGTATTAGTTAATGAAAACAAATATACTGATGCTGAATTTTGAATAGTAGTAATTTTATCCTGCACATACATCTAGGTTTTGCTACTCATGATACAGGAGAAGCACTTCCAAACATAGCATGGGATGGAGAATGGTAGAATTACAATTTTTAGTTGGCTATTTGTATCTCAGAACCCTTAGGGAGATTTAATAGATACTCACCTCCCTATGACTATATTTTAGTATTTAGTCATTCTTTGATTTAGAAAAGTTTTCTGTTGCTGCAATGACTCACTAACCTTAGTTCTATCCATAGAGAAATATGATTAAATTATGAGACTGTGTTGCTCAGCTGAACAAGACATTGTTATTGCTGTAGGTATAGGTGAAAACTGATGATGGACAGAGAACATCCTAACTTAAACTTCATTTGTCAGTGAATCATGGACATAAGGTGGTGGCTAACCTTTGATAGTTAAAATTAAGGAGAACGGACTTTACATCAGAACCGGCATGAGAAAGTTATTACAAAATTTTATGAGAAAGTGAAAGAGAGCATAGATACATTATTAATAGAACATGCAAGACACAAGTTTACAGGAGAATAAATTAGTTAAAGAATAATCAGGTGTATGAGTCCTCAGAGGCAACAATGAAATTTATTGCAAACAGAAGAGATAGTAATTGAAATTATTCAAATAATTTCAAACTACTGACATGATCTTGTGATTCCTACAAATCTAGCTAGCGTGATTTCCAAGCTCTTCAAAATGTTGTGTCTCTCCAGGCTTTGCTTTGGGAAACCAAATCAGTCGCTCAATGTCAAACTTTAACAATTGTCAAACTTTATGGGACTTGGTAGTAGAGATTTTTTAGTTCACTGAGTACCGTATTGAACTTTTAGCACTTGTTTGATTAAAAGTTTGTATATTTAGTTTCAGCAATAGTATTATTTCTCTCTTTTTTCTTAGGAAAATTAGGTGGGTAGTCTAGTCTGATGCCAGAAGCCTTGATGTAGTGCTAATGTTTGATTTTTTTTTCTTAAGGTGGAAGCTATTGAGTAATTTGATTGCCATTGTTGAACTAATGATGGAATTTATTACAAAAAAACAAAACAAAAAACACCCTCATAGTTCTGCAAAATAGAGAAAAATATATTCATTTGTTCCATCTTTTAAATTGTAGTAATGAAATGCTGCACTAGGTAGTAAAGTAAGTATTATTTGAGAGTACAAATTTTATAGGGACAGCTGGCTTTATGTATCGTTAATTAAAAAACATATTCCACATAATATTGCTGTTTCAGAATCAGAACATAAACAGGCCATTGTCACTTCCTCAGTGTACGAAATCTCATTTTTAAATATTGCTGTGGTTCTTTATTAACCAGGCTTTTCAGTGATGTCTTTGCTGTAAATAGCTTATTTTTGTCTTTTGTCACTTGAATGTTTTAGCTAAAACAGGGAATCATCCTGACTTGTAAGTTTTTTGAGCCATTTCTTTAGTTTTTTCTATGTTATTTGTATCACAGTAAACCTCCAAAGAGTCTATTCTCAAATGGGAAAAAAAAAAAAAGTACACTGGGGGACACAAAAGAAATCTGTAGCAAAGCAAAACAAAATAGACACAGATCCTCTTGAGACCCAGTCCTGTTCCCGGACCCCAATACTTTTTTTGCCAAATATGAAAACTACAGAATAACTAAAAACATAGACAAGGTACAAAAAATAAAGTAAATTAATTTAAGTAAAAAATTCACTTTTCTTTGGAAGCTTAAAATTCAATTTTCAAGTCTATTTAGGAAGAAATATCCATGTAAAATCCTATTAATAGACAGAATGATAATTGTGGTATGCATACTTTCTGTGATTTGAAAATATATTTTGTGTTTTTCACCAAAAATAGTATAAAATGAATAATATGGAAAAATAATTTAGTATCTCTATGTATGTATAAATATCTCACTGAAAGAACTTTATTTAACAACGCTGTCAGCCCAGTAATATTCCATGAAGTCTAAATACTGAATGTGCAAGGATTCAATCTAACGCCCATTAACCAGAGATCTTTCTGGACTGAGGCCAGTGTTGCTATATTATATCAGTGACTAAAACTCACTGGCAGTCCATGCACTATCTCCAAATGTAAGCAAAAATAAAATATAACAATTTCTCTGGCTGAAAATTGATGTAAATATAGTTATGGGATTTATGAATAAAAAAAATTAGCTCAATCCACAGAAGTCCCTACATATAGTATACATACAGGATACATATACATACATATACATATACATATGTATACATACATACATGTACAGGATACAGGGGTTTTCTTTGTTATGGGATGCAATGAAAATGCAGTGAGACATGCTGGCTACACTGTAGTACAGATGAAGTCTTATCAAGAGAAGTCTGGGGCTCCTGAGGTAAATTGGAGCCAAGAGAGAAATACCAGTGAAATACCTCAGAAGAATTCAGGGTTATTCCTCTAAGAAGGTAACACAGCTGACAGCCTCTACACCAATGCCCACAGCATGGCCAACACACAGGAGGAGTTGGAAGCCACCATGCTGCTAGAAAGCTAAGAACTAGTTACTGAAACTGGGTGGGATGAGTCCCCTGACTAGAGAGTGGCTGTCAGTGACTACAGGGTGCTCAGATGGGACAGGCAAGGAAGGAGAAGTTGAAGACATTGCCCTCTACGTCAATAAATGGATAGACTGTGAATAGTTGTTTCTGAAGAACAGCCACAAACAGACTGAAAGCTTATGGGTAAGATTCAGAGACCAACAAAGGGAATCATAGAAAGTACTTAAAGGGGTCTCATAAGAAAGATGGGAACAGAGTTTTTAGTAGAGCAAGGTGCCATAGGACAAGAGATATTGGTTTTAAACTGAAAGAGGGTAGATTTATACTACGTATAAGGAAGAAATTTGTTACAGTGAGGGTGATGAAATACCAGAACAGCTTCCTCAAAGTGGTGGTAGATGTCACATCCCTGGAAACATTCAGGGTCAGGTGAGACAGTGCTCTGAGCAACCTGATCTAGTTAAAGATATCCCTACTCACTAGGAGGGGTTTGGACTAGATGGCCTTTAAAGGTCCCTTCCAACAGAAACTGTTCTGTTGTGCTATGATTTTATTATATTATGATACTGAATACTGTAAATGATTAGTATATGCAAGGTCAGCTCAGAAATAATACAATTTCTCAGACAATATCTGTTTAAAAACATTTTATTTTCACAAATAATGCTAGAACTCCTTAATGTACCAGTATCTAGGATATGGAGTGAAATCAATAGAGGTGTTCCACAAACACTGGGAAATTCTTCAGAGTTTAGAAAAGTGCTTGTATACAAGTGTTACAGGGTATACACTGTTGGTTGTACAGCAGCCTTGTTTTCAAGGAGAAAAGCAAGCCTCTGGTGTACATCACCCACAGAATTTATCTGATGTAACAATGGCCTAACCATTTTTGTGTGTCCTCTTATTCATCAATAAAAGGTAGATACATGTTATTTATTTTCATCTTTAGATCTTTCAAGCTGAATCCAAATTGTTGACATCTTCAGTCTTGATTCTCTCTATCCTTTTCCCTCAACTGGTTAATTTTCAGTTACTTTCTCCAAATGGATATATTTCGTTCATCAAAACTGGATAATTCTTCTCTGTATATTCAGTTTCCTTTGCCAGCAGAAACCACCTTCTAGCAGTTTTTTAAATATGCTATTGCTAAGAAGCTTTCAATAATTAAATTTGACTGTGCTCTTATGTCTCTAGAAACTTTTCTTTCCTTTGGCATTTTAGGGGTTTTCAACCACATATCTGGGGAGAAGCTTGTCTTCCAATATGTGCCACCACAGTTATCGCTATGGAGCATAGTGGGCATGTCATTATCTCCTGCTCCAGACTCCTAGATTCATTTTTTAAGAAAAGGAAAATATATGAGCAAGAACAAAAGTATCTTCTTTTTTGATAAAACTTATCTACAATAAAATAAACACCAATTCAAACTACTGATTACTTGAGGCAATGAAAAATATATTTTGTAACGACATCATCCCGGATTTAATGAGTTTAAGTGATTAATCACAAAGCAGACATGTTTTCCTACAGGTAGGTGAGATAAAGATTTTCAGTGCTAACATTAAACCTGTTGAGCCCTGGGAACAGACTGTAGGACCCCGAGACACTCGATTCTCTGTGCATGCCTGGGGAAAGATAAGCTCCTTAGACAGAAGCCAAATCAGGCAACATGCAGAAGAGAGAGCTGCCTAGAGTTAAGCATTAGGAAATTCTGAAAATAGCAAGGCATCCATTTATATCCACTGACAATTCACAGCCCACAGCCTGAAGGTAGGAGACAATGTCTTGTCTTACTTGGAAAAGAAATTAAAGACCCAAAGTAAATACATTCATCTGCCAGAGGGTATCCAGACCACAGTCGTTGCTTCCCAAGAGAAAGCAGAAATCCATGCTCCAGGGGAACAGGTTAGTCAATGAAACTGTGACAGGAAGAATTCACTGTTTAGTGAATGAGTAGGTACCAGGTCACTTGTCAATAAGGTGGAAAAGGGATTTCCAGGATTATGCTCCCTGCTCCACATATCATTTTGAATTAAATAGGTTTTTATTAAATCATGCAAATATGTTATGAAGTAGTGAGTTCTTCTCTGCTACAGACTTATATTTGTACTCCCTTTGAGGCTCAATGAATCTTGAACAATTTTATTTTTTTGTTTGTTTGGGGTTTTTTTGCGGCAGGACACGTTACTTGTTATGGCGTTGTGAAGGAAGTTTTGTGGTTTTAAACCTTTCTGTTGCTGAGTCAATAAAACCCACAACTCCTGCGTGGTGGGTAGTCACTCAGATGAGGAAATTGTTACATGAAAAGTGAAGAGTAACAGCCATTAGTAGATTATCCACTTACTACCTGGGAGAATCTCTACAGAAAAAAAAATAAAAATTAGTTGATTTGTGTGAGAACATCATTCCAAACAGGGCAGTGAAATCCTTGCTGAGGGCTACTGCACAGGCACACGACTCTGAGAGAACTCTTTAATGCATGTAAGTATTGGCAGAAGGATTATGAAAACTTGGTAGTGATCTTACTTGTTACATATTGTAGCTCAGTGGAGATTTCACCAGCTGTGCCCCAGTTAACAGGGACAGACAGAGCATGATGTGGCCCCTAAGAGAAAGCTACACAGACTTTAATAAGGTATCGGCCAACTATTGCTTCTCTAATATAAAATGACTACTCTCATGTTGTGTTTATTCTCTTTAATCTGCATTATTGATCTTCTTGCACCGCGTTGTTCACTTTTAAGCCTCTGTTGCTACCTCTATATTTGCATTAATAATGTCTAAGAAGTACTTTTAAGAAATTTTTAGAATCCTTCTCTGAAGGGGCTTCACTGTCCCAAGGTAAAAGCTCCCGCTTTTACCCACTCTTCTCACTAAGAAGAGCTAAGTTTCCTTAGGATCTTGTGAAGCTCGAACACTTCTGGATATTTTCCACCCACGAGAAATTTTTTTTATGTCAAAACTATTATGTGTAGAACATTCAGACAAAACAGAACATTTACACATCACAGTGCTAACGTTTAGAGTTTCATTAATATTTTCTCATCACTCGCTGTCAAATTAGGATTACAGTATAATGCTTCTATATGTCTGAGGGTGCAAACTGAAAAACTAAGGCAAAAGTAAAATGCAGAACAAGAAAAAAAATTTCTCAGAAAAAGTCACAATTCCAAAATATTTCTGCATTGGAATAGTTTCTTTAATTCAGGTTCCCTGATTGTATCATTCTCCTTGCTACTGTCTGTGAAACTTTGGAAGCATTGGAGTACATTTTCTAGATCCAAATTCAGGTCCAGGTCAAAATATTTAACCCAAACATTATTCATGTCATAACCTTGATCAAACCTGAAGAAACTGACAATTCCAAATGCCAGTCCAGAAAAGACTGAAATTTGTCAAGAAAGAATGAGATGTGTCTCTGATTTCAGTTAGAAAAATTATATTCTTCGTGTGGGTGACCAACATCTTCATCAGAGTGAACTTGATCAGTGTTTACAAGACTATGATGAATTTATTTAGCATGAGTGAAAATATTTCCAGATTTTTAAAAAAAAAATAAAAAAAAATGCTGCTTGGAGAGTTTTCTGAAATGTCCCCAGTTTTCATTATTAGCCAAAATTTGAAACTTAAATGCTCCCTCTGTACAGTTTGTAACAAAGAGATGTGTGCTGTCTGTGCCACCATAGCTATTGATTCTCTGCCCACTCTCTGAGCTAAACAGAAGCTCAGTAGATCTGTCAGTTGAGCCCAAGCTAATGTATCCTGCCCTTAAGTAGGTTCAGCATCGCACTTCCTGCAACAGTACAGCTTCCAGCCAGGATGGAGTGTGGGCAGAATGAGCTCATGTCTGCTTAGAGAGCTGACAGAGCAAGCTTTCATCTGCCTGAAAAGCGCATGCAGAAATTATTAGAGTGACCCTTATTTAATCTAGTATGTACACGGTTAAAAGTCTCTGAAGTCTGTTACCAACATCCCAGCCAACCAAACCCAGGGCATTTTCCCCCTCCTTTTATCATTAACAGCTCTATTGGCAAGGTTTCTAGAGCCTGATCCTGAGAACACTTTTTGCACTGATTCACTATATTTTCAGGATAATACTAGCAAAGTGGTGTGGTATTTTCTGTACTTTCACTTCTTTCTTGAGTCAAAAAGTAGTGTTCTTCTGGGCCCTGGAGAGAGTTTGGCAAATGGATGATCCCAGATGTTTTCATAGTCATTCATTGCACCAATCAAATTTCTTGTTGGTTTAGTTTTGCATTCCCTTTTTGTGTTTGTTTGGTTTTTTTCTGTCAGATGGAAATATACTTAATTTTGCTGTCTCTCTCTAAAGTAATGACAATAAAAAGTGGAATTATTCATTATTTGGTTCACAACAGAGTGCAGCAGATGAGTTAGACCACAAAGCAGAGGTATACATCCTGTCTAAAGAGCTACTAATTTGCATAAACCTACAGATAACAACTTTGAACACGAGAGCACAGAATTATTGTGATGCAGTGTAGTTTTTATTGTTTGGTTGATCTCTGCAAATTCTGCAAGAAGGAGGCACTCAATAACAATAGAAGCCTAATTAGAAAAAGAAAACCAAGTGCCTGGTACCATATAGAGTTTGATCTCTAGTTTTCTGTTCCATCAGATCCTAGAGGCTGAAGTGTTTTCAATTTTAAATCAGTGCTGGAACATCTCTCTACACTTGAACCAAGTGCATGTGCACTGTTTTGTTTTCTTTTATTCAGCATTATAATTCAGTTACACTGTAGTAAAACCTTTTTGCACCAATCTCCATGCCATTTGAACCAAAGAAGTCATTACTGTGAATCACAGTTCTTATGAGGTCATGACCTGGGTTCTTATTAGGGGGGGAAAGCATGTAAAACATGCTGATCCCTGTTAGCCTGGTCAGTGTGGCACCAGCAAAGAACTTGGATCATAAATGGGTGACAGTCAGTGAACCTTTCACTCATATATGACTGTTTATCAGCCACAAATGACGCCAAGGGAGTTGAAATATGTTTTAATAGTCTGTTTATATTTTTCTACCGAGGTCTTAGTGCCACATAACTCATCTTGGCATTTTTTAAACTTAATTTTGCATTAAGAAAACCAAGCAAACAGTGAAGCCAATATTTATTTTTCAAACAGCTGTAAACATTTCACAAAAACTTTCTGTGCATCAGGCACTTAAAAAATTTATTACCTTTTCCTAGATACTTGCCCTTATAACAAATTTTAACCTTTGTGTGATAATAGAGATGAAGGGCAGAGAATGAGTATAGCATGTTGTACAATGCAGCCACTAAAGTGATCAAGCCAGACCTGTTGCATATTATTCAGGCTAAAGGTGGGACGTCCTTGTGTATATAAGTACTTTTGCTCTATATCACGTTTTCATTATCATAAACTTTTAATCAAAAAAACCAATATAGCTGGTGTGAATGATACTATATGAATAAGAGAAGCCTTGGCTTTCTCTTTCCCACCTTTTTCTTCTCTTTCCCCTTGTCTATTTTTTACATTTTTAAGGATACTTAGGTCATCATTCAACAATGTACTTAGGCAATTTTCTTTATTTTAAGCACATAATAAGTACTTTGTTGAGGCAGGGCCACCAGAACTCTCACCAAGGGTCAAATCACTCTTGTTTATGATTGCACACTCTTCAAGAAGACATCAAGCTGTAAAAAATATTTTAAAACATTAGGGTCAGAAAGAGATCATGACAATTACATTGTCATTAATACTACTTTATATCATCTCCACAAAATGATTCCTCAGCATCCCTTGCTGTTTACTGATGTCATGAGTCTGAGTACACAGCCACCAGATACAGGCCTTTAATCTATTTAGTAGAAATTCATAGACTGTAAAGTGGCTTATTCACCAGGACTGAACAGGTTCTAACATAAGTAAGTGAATGAAAATCCTGATTAATGTTTTGCTTTGAAAATAATATCCCCCAAAACATCCCTACATTTTCCTCTGGGATTCATGCAGCAGGAAGCACACATCTCTTTACATGAATCCCAATATAAATCTTGAAAATCTCATGCAGAACCCAAAATATTTATTTTAATGTGTTATTTATTAAGCTATATCTTTAAATTGTACTATGTTGGCAGCTGCAAACTCATTCCATTCCATTCACATTATAGCAATGCTGTAGTAAGATTTGATGGGGTCATTAGGTCATTAACACTGGAAAAAATTCAAAAACAGAATCTGCAAATGCCCAAAGGAGCAGAGTTGTAAAAGAAGATTATACCACTAGCACAGAATAAAATATAAATAATCAAGTCAAAATGATGAAAAATTAATTTCAGGCTATTTCCACTTTTATCAGTAATGGTTCATTTCCTTACATTCTAACTCTTCACGAGGAGAAAAAAACCAAAACAAAATAAAGGAACAAAAACCCTATAGATTGTTACAGCACATCCAGTGAATGGCAATGGAGCTGATGGATGGCCTAGAGCACCAGTCTCATGGGGAGTGACTGAGGCAGCTGAAGTTGTTTAGCCTGGACAAAAGGAGTCTCAGGGGAGACCTTGTCACTCTCTACAACTACCTGACAAGAGGATGTGGCCAGGTGGGGGTTGGTCTCTTCTCCCAGGTAACAAGTGACAATAGTAAATGGCCACAAGCTGCACCAGGGGAATATTAGATTGGATATTAGGAAAGGTTTCATCATGGAAAGGGTCGTCAAGCCTTGGAATAGGCTACTCAGGGAAGCAGCTAAGTCACCATCCCTGGAGATATTCAAAAAACCTGTAGCTGTGGCTCTTAGGAACATGGTTTTAGTAAACCTGACAGTGCTGGATTAATGATTGAATTTGATGACTTTAAAGGTCTTTTCCAACCTAAACCTATATATTTCTATGATATTTAAAAGATACCTTACACAGTCTCAATTAGCTATAGTGCCAGAGTAAATAGGAGAAAAATATTATTCAATCCAGATATTTTGTCCAATTCAGTATTTAAATATTTCTTAATGGTAATTACATTACACCTCATTCAGCATTCAATTGATAAAAACAAAGATCATACTTATATTTCAGGTCAGGAATTCTATGAACTAGTGTGCCTCTCATTGATGTTTTAGCCAACAGCCTTAGATTCTACACACAACTTCAAGCAATATAAGCCTGTGTGAAGCAGCCATGAGTTGAACAGAAGGACAGTCTTATTTTTACTATGTAGAAGTGCAACAATTTCCATCAAGTGAATCACAAGAGCTGACTCCTTATAGGAGATACTTCAGCTTCAGTGACATTTTTTGGAACAGGTTGTTTCAAGGACATTGCCTCATTTTGATTTACACAAGATCTTTGGAATATAAAGACATAATCTCAGTGCCAGTCCCTAGTTTTGCTCTTACTTTTCTGCTCCTCACTTATCTGATTCTTACCAATTACTCTCATAGAAAACTCAGTATTTTGTGGCACTATATACTATTCTTGATCTGTTTCTCCTGCAGGGCAGGAGTGCTTAAGGCTTAGTTATCTCACTGCCTGATCTGTGACCTGAGATGTTATCATGACCATGGAATTTTAGGGAAATAGTCTAATATTAAGGAGAGGCCAATATCAATTAAACTATGACATCAGTTTCTTCCCTGAAATGTACTCTGAGTCCTTGGGACAGTGACTTGTTTCAGGTAGACTGCAGTTCTCTGCAGAACTGTATAAACCTTTGATTGAACCTTCACAATTAAGAAAAGAGTGAGAGTCCAGTATCCAGGTAAAATAAAAAACTATGTCAACATTGAAAGTTACTTTTATTTCTTGTTAATTTAAAAAATAAAATAAGAGGAAATAAGATCAATATAAAACCTATGGAACCTAAAGAACTAGGCATGTACATATATGCATATTCTTTTGTATCTCTGTAAATGGAAATTACACATTTAAATGTCATCTTCATAGATTTATGTGTCTAATTGAAATCAGTAACATGCAACATATTGAAGTTTTAATTAATATAATTCAACAGTAAAGACGGACTTGTGGTACTTAACCATCTTAGAGCACAAATATAACTAATTTCAGTCATAATTACAGCACACTCTTTACAAAGGAGAAAGAAAAGCAACCAAAAACGCCACAAGAAACCCAAATAAAAACCCTGGCATCTCTCCCCCTAAACCACATCAATTATATATTCTTTGGACATATTAATTTCCAAACACTAACTTATATCAGTAAGATTTATATGATTTTTTAACATAAGTCTATCTATGATATTTGTAACTTTTATGGTTACTTATGATTAATTACTTTCAATTAAATGAACCACGTGAAAAATATTTCACTGTGGCTGGTAAATGGTATTTTTCAATGACACTGTGTGGTAACAAGACTCCATTATCACTACTAGTAGCCATCAGGGTAAAAGTAAGCACAAACAGCATGCTGATACATGAAGTTTTCCACTTTCATTTTATCTAAAATAGTTAATTAGGATAATATATAACCTATGTGGATGATAGTGGGTAATTAATGTCACCCTCAGTACAACTAAAGCATGGATTTATGAAACACACTATTATAATACGTCTGCATGGACGTCAACAAACAATATTTATGAGACTTTTGGAACTTCCAGGCATATTTTGGAAGAAGTTATTAAGTTAAATTTTACTGGAGTTGTGTGGATCTCTTTGACTGGATTTTCAGAGAGGATTAATCAATTTTCCAATTAATATTCACTGAACTTTTCCACTAGCTTCAATGTCTGTAATACAGATCCTTAAATAAATATATACAAGTATCATAAGGTTCAATAATTTGGGAAAGATAAGCAGGGTTTGATTTCTTCTCTTAGTCTTAAAAACTTAGAAAATATGAGTTTCTCTGGAGAGTCCTTGTACTTCTGTGCTGAAAAATCCCTCAAGAATCAATTTTGGCATTTGTGTTGCCGGCTTCAGCCAAACCCAGGAAGCGCATTTGAGTAGGAAGAAAAATACTTTTTCATTTTAGGTTCCATTTTAAGTTAACCAAATTTCTCTAGCCTTGGCTTTCCCTGCGTGCTGGGCAAATGTTCAGATAAGTGCTGATTTTGTATTTTATTTTTTAAGAACCTCATTCATCTTCAAGGATATCAAAACAATTTGCATTATCATTTAGGATATGTTCAGTGTTTATATGTCTGTCTAAAACATCGATCATATCTACTTATTTCAAGCTTGAAATTAATACAGCCCCTGCACTTTGTAAATTAACATATAATGCTTTATAGAGCAATGAATCAGGACAAAAGTGGTAGTTTCTGTAGCAAGAGGAAATCTTAGCATTTATATAACTGGTGAGAGAGTGGAAATTTTTTTTCTGTAGCAAGATTTTAACATTCATTTAATAAAAAAATGTAATAAATCGAATAACTGAAGTTTCATTTCAGATTTCCATGAGAGAAAACATTGGTGGGTGACTCTGTTTTAATAAGTATTGTGTTGAAAAATAGTTTTAACGGAAAATGGTAGTAGCAGATTAATATATCTCTTCTGTGCTGTGTTTGGTGAGAGATTAGAGTAGAGGGAATTATTTCTGTTCAACACATCATTGTGATAGTAGCCTTAAATATGTTTCTATCCCTGTTAGCAGTAAAACCCAGTTTTACCGTATGTTTCCTCTCCATCACCACTATGTTACTGACATCAGCTGCAAACCTAGCAGCTCACGCTGCCACACTGACGGTTTCCGTGGCTTCTGTAGCATGTATTTCAAGTAGTAGAAGCATATGTTTGCTTGTACACTGTCCAGAAAAAACATATTCTTAAATATTTTTTGTTAACTGTGACAAAGCACCATTTGTCAGCATACAGCAGGATGACAGGCCATTTGCTGCCTTATGGTAGGAAAAATTCTTTGACAGTCAATCCTGATGTCCTTTAATTATCCCTTCTCAATGTATTTGTTCCCAATGAGTACAGTGCTTTAATCAATTATTAATCAAATTTAATATAGAAAAAGCAAATTTGTTGTACTATTTGTATAAACGTGCATTCAGTACAACATCCAGGCTCCCTAGACTGTTGAATAGTTTGCCGTAATGTGTAGATGTGTTTCTTATTCATGGCTGGCTTGTTTGCTTCTTCTCTGTCCAAAAATAAACATGTTTTTCTCCTTTGACCTGTCAGGTGTACAGTTCCAACACAAGCTAAACTTTGCATGAGCTTTTAGAGAAAAAAACAAGTTTTTCTGTTAACAGCGTGTAGTCCCAGGGAAGGATTTTTCTGCCATATAGCAGTTGTTGTCCTATAGACAGAGTGCACTGAAACAATTCTAAAGGAAAACGGATTGTATCTATTTATTGCTGTATTTTATATCAACATTTTATCTTTAAAACTGAATATGTGTTCTTACTCTGGATATACTGAATTGATATTTTCTTGGCTGGCACATTTCACTTGTCTCAACAGGAGAATGGGCAAGGAGCTGCAGTAATGTCAGACTTAATAGTTACAGCACTGAGTCATTGCTACAAACAGCAGAGGGGAAATACAGAGGTCATTTTGATTTGTGCTTTTCTAAAGGAAATGTGGAAGGAAATTATTTTCATGTGTGGGCAGTAAGAATATTAAGAACCAAATTAAAAACCTGTTCAAGTTGTCAGAGATACTTACTGCATTATTCAGGTTTTCAACAGTTTGCAGAACCATCGTGCCTACCGTCTGCAGTTGCAAAGTCTATTAGGAATACAGTAAAGCTAAATAAAGAGTCCATGAATTTCCCATATACACTGTTTCTCAAGTCTAGACTAAAGATGAGTAGGAAAAGTTTAACACTATTAGGTTTTTATGGTTAGACACCAACCATGACATTCCCTTTTTTCTTCTCATTGGTACTGTTACATCAGTCACTCATTCAAAGACAGGCAGTGATAAAGGAGGTAAATTTTTCTTACAACTTGGTTAAATAAGTTAGAAACAGTTCAAAAATTTGTATAGTAGTGGTGATTAAGTTTTTATCATCTTCCATCCTGCTTAGTTTCTTCAATTTCTTCAAAGTATTTTCCAGTCTTTTAGAGTGGCTTTTAATTTACTTCTAGTGATTATTTACCTTATCTGGTGTTACATTCATGTTTGTTAGTTAATCTTGATTTATGATAAAAAAATTGGGGTTTGATTCAATTTTGTTTGTTTTCATAAGGAGAGTATTCCCTGCTCTAATGAAATCTAAATATTTCCCCTAGCCCCTCAAAAAAAAAAAAAAGTTATGTTTAAGAAGAAGCTTTATTTCATAACAAAGAAAAAAATCCAAATGTATGTTCTGGCCATCTAGCTGTGATCTGGACAAAAGCACCAACTATGACGCCTTCTACACAGTTCAAACTAACAGAGATCTCCCTGATTACCACAAATGGCTCATGCTCTCTTTCGAACAAGAAGATGCTCTTTCCACTGATTCTAAAACGTAGCACACACAAGGGATGTTTCCCTTTGTCCTTAAGTGGGAGTATTAAATGATGAAAAAGTTGAATACCAGGGTTAGGATTCCCAGATAGTTATCACATTATATTTAGTTCCACATGTAACAGGATTTTGGCAGATATTTTAGTTTCAACCTCAGCTACAGCAGTATTTCTCTGGAGTGATTATTTAGATTTTTTTTCTCTTGTTCACAACACATTATCTATCAAGAAATATTTGGAAAATGTCTTTCCTACAGAGGTGTTTTTGTTATTCACAGACAACTGTTACTATTGGGAGACTTCATGTGATTTTGCAATGTGTTCAGGAAGAGACTAATTGGGAAACTTTATAAGGAGCTAACAATATTTAATGTAGACATTATGTTTTATTAATTGATTAAAAAATGATTTTTGATTCCTAGTTAATTAAGCAAAACCTTTTTGAGAAAAAAACCCCAACCTTAAAATTATTCTGCTATCTGTTGTGGAGAGTGTTTTAGGTTCTTTTGTTTTGGTTTGGTTTTTTCTTACTTTGTCTTATTGCAATTAATGACTAGAATTCAGAGTATCCTGAGGCTAATCTCATACTGGGTCCTCCTAAATGGCTGCAGTCCACTGGGCTTTGGTTTATAAAGGGACTTAATCTCCTAAATTTACATTTCCTTATAAATGGAATTATTGGACTAACACAATAATTCATAAAACTCTACCAAATTCAACACCTTTAGGAGTGGATTTTATTTCAGAAACTGAAGCTGTCTAAAATTTAGATGCAAGTGTGAACCAGATGAAAAATGGAAGTTAAATCCTTTCCCAATCTCAAACATTTCCAAACTCGAGGACAAAATAATGACAGCCACATGGGTTTTAAAAACAAAGATGCCTTTCACATTCCTAACATGGAGGACAGTCAGTGTGAGCCTATACTTGTCCACTCTTGTCTGCGTAGGTGTATTCCCACACAGCAGGAGTAAGTGCTGGCCAGTACGTTAGAAGAAGGGATGAGATGTAGGTGCCCTTTGTTCCTATTGAAGTTAGGAAAAATATGGAAACTCAGTGAGGAGAGGGTTCAGAAAAGAAAGTTCTGGACATAAGATTCTGATCCCCATGCATCCATTTTATCCCATGACAATTTTCATCAGAAATAATGAGCCCTTCTTTGAGGAGGCATCAGAATTTGGGATCCCCTCCTTCCATATGGAATGAGCAGGTGGGAGAGAGGATATATTGGCCCGCAAAGAGAGACAAAAGGGAGGTGGGAATTTGGAGATAGCTCTCTACAGTATTTCCCAAAGGCAAGCTCTGAGGTGTCCCTCTCCATTCATTATGCTGAATCTTTTAAAGCCTACTACAATATTTCTGTTTCTCTCTGTTTAATGGTTAAGAATATTAGGCCTTTGCTCATGATCATGAATTCCAGTCATGGAGATCTCTGTTCAAATTTTTAGTACCATGGCAATGATGAGATTGGATCTTAACTCATAAGATATTCAAGACCGTGCAAACTGAGGTAGTTGAGATGGTTCTGTAAATCTCTTAATGATGGTTGTTAATGTTTGCAGTAAGCCAGTGTAATTTTTATTCGTTTACAGAGACAATAAGTATTACTCACCAACAAAGCAGCATATGACTTCTTAGCTGTTGCATTAAGGGTCTGCTTTAAATAAAGGATTGAGTGAACTCTAATGACTAACAGAAAAAAGAAATTAGAGAAAAAAGTAGCTAACATGAAATTCTGGGATCTTACAAACATCTCACTAGTTCTAGTAAAAAAAAAATAGAAATTCTAAAAAGATGCTCTATATGTAAACATTGCATCAGAAATTATTTCCTACAATTTTAGTGAGATTTAGCACACAACTTTTTCACACGGATTTATGACTGCATTTATTTCTTAGGGTTTCTTTATATCTCATTGTGTATGTTGTAATTTACATAGCTGCATGTTGCAGAACTATACAAGGGTTTTTTAATTTATTTAGAATTATCCCATATTTATCTGTTAATCTCTTTAAACATGATGTGAAAAAAGCTGTATATATTTAAAAGAATTCCAGGTCATCGAATCACTTCAAAAGGAGAAATTTCTGGTGCAAATTTGAAATGGTTTTTCAGGTTGTCCTGAAGCTGTTTATGTAATATTTTTTTTATGTATTATTTTCACATATTATACCTTACTTTTGTTTCAAGGGACTGCAGATAGTTGAGTTGTGTCACGGAGTAGGAATGGTGAAAACCAAAACATGCTTAAGAGCGTTTTTCCTCACTATGTGGTGAGGAAAGTGAAATCCTGAGCTGTCATTGGTATAATATCATAAGAATGAAACGCAGAGGGTATTTCTAACCTCCATGCTAGATAAGAGGCAACAGTTGCACTATTTTTTAAAACACACTGTTTCTTAAGTCCATTGACTAAGAAAGTTGCTAATTTCTAAATGAGGGCTCTCAGCTCCTCTGTTCCTCATACTGATTTTAGAATTTAATAAAGATGTTATCAGAAGTTCTCAAAACTTAAGATACAAATGCACTATTTCTCTTACTCCTATTTACTCATAATGTACTTGCTATTGCTTATTTGTTTCTTTTTTTTAATTCCACTGTATACAGATGGAGTTGTTCTTGTTTATATGAGCATGAATTTACTTTTCCTGCCTATTGTGTAAATCTGAGCAGCCTTTCTCCTTCTTTCCATGATCTTCAGAATTTCCTGTCTGTGAGCAAATGGAAAGACTGGAGATGTAGTCCTGAAAATGTTTTTTGAATTTTAATTGGAATGAGTTAGTTTTTATTCTAAACTTCCTTTCCTTTGTCTCCTTCATGAAAAGAGTTCCAAGAGGAACGCAACCCTGAATTGCTATCTTTTCTAAGGAAAGGAAAATATGCCCTGGTAATTATTCGGAGTTTATTTCAAAGGTTCAGTATGAATCTGAGAATACCAAAGAATTAACTGACTCTGAGTGGTAAGATTTCTACTGCTCCCAGGAGCTAATAGGTTCATCAATCACCCCGGTGTTATGCAGACATGGTATCTCAAGCCAGGCTAGTTTAGACCTGTATGGCTTGAACTGAAGCTCAGAACAAGAAGAAGTGATTGCTTCAGGGCCAATTTGGGGTTTTGATTGAGATCTGATTTTGGTGTAAAGTAGTGCCAACTTTGCAGTGTCATTTTCTCTTGCTGGTCAATGCCAATTCAGGGAGAAAAGTCTAAAGAAATAGAATTACTGTTTTACCCTGTGGTTCATCTTGTGCTGCTGCAATACAATAAGCTTACTAAAGTACAGAGCTAAGCTAAGTTTTATCCTTTTAAAGTCACTGGAGACGTACTAGACAAATGGTGTTGAGGGAAAGTCAAACATAACTGGCAAGATCTAAATCTCTGATGAGTGGAATGTTTGTAAAATTTCAGGGCAAGTGAAAAGCTTGTAAATAATCCTAATACCCTACCCCTTTAGGGAAAACATTGAATACCAAGTATTTTGCATTTCTTTATTTTTTATGTTTTCTTAGATCTTACAATTTTATTTTTTTTTTATCAGACTAAGTGAGTTTTATAGTGTTGATTGCTAATAAAAGGGTCTGGCTAACTTTTTCTTATTTAAGTAAACAGCATTTGCTTTTTATACTGACTTTATGAGACTTCTGTGAGCTTCGGTGTTGCTCATATATTGAGGATGTGTGGCCATTTAAAATCAGATCATAGATATCATGTGACAAAGTAATTTTTCTATCAACACAGCCTCAGAGAAGTTTATTTTGTTCTGCAAAGAAATAGGCATAGCTTGCGAAACAAGGCAAGAGTCCAATGAATGAAGTTGGGATCAATTCCAACCTTTTACTTGTATGAAACAAAGAAATGAACGTGAGCAAAGACAGATCTTAGATTAATCTTGTCTAAGACAAGCACCCTTTGATAGAATAACATAGTCATTATAGGCTAATTTCCACTATGATTGGGCAATAACATAATATAATGACCTTCCTAGATTCCTGTTCCTGAGTTGTTCCTTGTTAAACTACGCTTTTATTGAGGCTCACTCTTTGCCTTATCTATTTTTGTGTTATCCAAAAGTATTTGTCTACATGGGGTATTTGTATTTAATCTAAAAATTTCTATATCTTTATGTGTGTGTAGTTATCTATATACAAAATTTGCTCCAAGGGTTAAGTCCAAAGATTTGTAATCATCAGTCTTGGTAAGGTAACATTCAAAATTAAAATCAAAATCAAATTAAGGTAGGCAGTGTAACTATTTTTGAAAGATAGTCCTGACAGTTCTCTTTTCTTAATATTTGGGGTTTTTTAATTTTAAAATGTTCATGCTTAGCATCTACTCTCTCCATTTTTAAAGATGGAGAAGGCACACACAGGAAGAAATTTGATGAAAATCAAGTGGGGTTTAAATCAGATTACAAGTCTAGATCTTAGACTCTCTGGGGTGTCAAGTGCTGGTTCTGTACCTTCACATTTTGAGAGAACTCAGTAATCTCACCGGATATCCAGAAAAGGCTTTTCTGTAATGAGTTGCCATAACAAGTTTAATCCAATTGGCTGTGTTTGGATCTAATATCCATCCACAGATGCATGCAAGACAAAAAACAAAACAAAACAAAACAAAATAAAATAAAAAAAAAACACACAAAAAAAAACCACACAAAAAAACCCTCTCCTCTCCTCTCCAAAACTAAAGCAACAAAAAACCAGCAGCCATTCACTTGATTAAGGAAAGTGGCTATATGGTGTCTTTGCTCTCGTAAGCAGAGTTCCAGTCCCAGAGTTCTGTGGGAGAACTAGGTTTTACTTAAATCTGTCTGGGGGACAGACTCTTCACTTCAGAAAAATGGCAATGACTATATAACTGCAGGCTAGAATGGGTAAGGGACGTTCTCTATTCCTGCTGTTAACACTCTGACCACTTTGCTGCAAAGTATCTGTCTTCTATCTGAACAAATAGATGAATAAAATTGGTAAAGGCATTTAGTTTTGTACTCATACAAAGTAATTGGATGAAAAGACAAGAAGCTAATAGGCAGCAACAGTCAATGACTCATAACTGCTCTCCTTGTTCATTGTGTCTGTGGGAGAATTTGGGAAAACATTTTCTGGGATAACACAGCTG